>LTAE01014314.1:0-11551 GCA_001647135.1 Pontederia paniculata | reverse complement strand
AATGTTGAATTTAAGTTTGGGGGAGCCAATGGTATGACCTATATGCCTAAACTTAAATTTAATTTTGTCATACCTACTTTCTTTTGTGTAGAATTTAGTTGGTCTAGTTTTTGGAACACCTTTTTACAGCATGCATGCACCTCTAATGTGTATTCCCCTTTACATGATCATGTTGCCACTTTCGTGTAAATACTTTTATTGAATTTTGTTTGTACTTAGCCTAAAGTTAGAAAACATCATGAGTACATGTCAGTTCACACCCCAAACCTAGGTTACTGAATCTAAGATCCCGAGATTGTTTTGATGATCACAAATTGATGAGGAAGCTTAGTTATACTAATGATTTTTTATTTGGTGTGTGAAGGAGATAGAATTTTTACTTCTAAAGGACAACGACTGTCCAAAGGTTGAGGAACGTACGACCTATGTATAAAGAAGAGTAGAGAAAAATCCAAAGTGAAGAAAGGTCGTCCTAAGAGTTAGAAGTGGACGACCGAAGGCAGGAGCCGAAAGCTGAAGATATGAAGTTAAGTGTAGAATGGTCGACTGAAGCCAAAGGTCGGACGACCGATTAAGAACGTGTTCAAGAAAGGTCGTGCGATGTGTACGAGTGAAGTAAGTGGGCGACTGAAGGTTTGAAGTCAAAAGTACAACGACTGATATAACAGACGCTCTAGAGTTAAGTGGATGCCCTATGAAGAGGTTGAGTAAAGATGCTTGTGGTGAAGGCAAGAAAGATCGTCTGAAGTTTTCTGAATAGAAACAGTGGACGACCGAAGTACTCGAGAAGAAGAGCAAGGGTCGTCCGAAGTATTCAGTGTGGAATCAGTGGACGACCAAAATGAGTTCATAAGAAGAAGGGAAGTAACCTAAGGTCGTCCGAAGTGATCAGTATGGAATCAATCGACAACCAAAGTACTTCAGAAGAAAAGAAGAGGTCGTCTGATGTATCTATGAGGAATCAATGAATGACCGAACCATTTCAGAAATCAAGAAAGGTCGTCCGAACTCCTCAGTGTGTAAACAGTGGATGACCAAAGTAGTTCAAAGGAGAAGAAAGGTCGTCCGAAGCATGAAGTGCGGAATCAGTGGACGACAAAAGTATGTCAGAAGAAAAGGAGAGGTCGCCCAAAGTACTCAATGTGAAATGAGTGGATGACCAAAGAATGATAAAAGATGAAGAAGGGACGCCTGAAGTATTCAGCGTTAGATCAGCGGGCGACCGAAGCAAGTCAGAGGAAAAAGCAAAGGTCGCCGGATGAACTCATGAGAAATCAGTGGACGACCTAAGTACACATGAAGGAAACTAACGAAGGAATGTTAGGTCGCCCAAAGTCTCTGAGCGAAATCAGTGGACGACCAGAGTAGACGTGAAGATGTCAACCGAAGGCAGGAGCCAAGCAGCGGTCGTCCGAAGTTTCTGAGCAATATCAATGGACGACGTTCGGGGATAAGTCACCTTCGGGGATAACAACCAAGGGAAAATCCTTGGCAAACATAACATTGGAAAACTCAGTAATGTAGTAATAAAATATGTATGGTTAGTAGAAAATTTGAAACATAACTTGCTAAGCATTAGCCAACTCTGTGGTAAAAATTACATTGTTAAATTTGAACAAAATAAATGCTTAATATGTGATGAGAATGGAAACATTTTGCATATGGGGGTTAGGCATCAAAATGATTATGTAATTGACTTTGATGATTTTCCTAACCACAAATGCTTAAATGTTATGCTTGATGAAATAGAACTATGACATAGAAGAGTAGGACATTTAAACTATAAGGTCATGCATAAATTAGTAAAACATAATCTTGCTAAAGGTTTGCCCAAAACTAAATTTGAGAAAAGTGCTATTTATTATTCATGTCAATTGTGCAAACAACATAGAGCATCTTTTGAACCAAAAAAATAAGATTTCTACTAATAGACCTCTGCAATTGATACATCTTGATTTGTTTGGACCAATTTGTACCACTAATCTTGATGGTAAAAAATATGTGTGTGTGTGTGATTTTAGATGATTTTTCTAGATTCACATGGACTTTGTTTCTTGCACATAAGCATGAAACTTTTGATATGTTTATTATTTTTGCAAAAAAAGTTCAAAATGAACTCAATATGAGAATCTCCAAGATCCAAAGTGATCATGGAGGAGAGTTTGAGAATTTCAAATTTGAAGAATTTGTGAGAATAGTAGAATTTTTTCTTCAATTCTCAACACCAAGAACTCCATAGCAAAATGGAGTTGTTGAGAGAAAGAATAAGACTCGAATTGAGATTGTTAGGACCTTGCTAAGTGAGAGCAAGTTACCCAAATACTTTTGGGCAGAGACTGTTAATACCTCATGCTACTTTCAAAATAGTGTATTGTTTAGATCCTTAAAAAAGAAAAGTTGTTTTGAAATGTTATATGGCAAAAAATCAAATATCATATATTTTGAAGTATTTGGTTGTAAGTGCTTTGTCTTTAGAACCTTAGATAAATTAGGAAAATTTGATGCAAAGAGTGTTGATGCACTTTTTGTAGGATACTCAAATAGTACAAAGCCTATAGAGTGTATAATAAGAGAACTCTAGTAGTTGCGGAATCAATACATGTCACCTTCAATGAAACTGACACTATCATTAATCAACTTGAAAAGGTCAAGATCTTGGATAAGGACAATAAGGATGGTCATGATCTAGATGAGTTGACACATAAGGAGGATGATCCTCAACCTACTGAAACCATGGATGTTGAGAATACTGTTGTGAATGAGAAAAATCCACAAGAAATTGAGATAGAAGTAGAATTGTCTCCTATTGAGTATAAACATTGGAGACAAGTATCCTCACACCCCTTACAAATACTATACGTGACATAAATGAAGGTGTGAGAATAAAAAAGTCATTAAGAAATTTTGTGCTTTCTCTGCCTTCTTATCTCAAATATAACCCAAAACTATAGATGATGCTTTAGGAGATCCAAATTGGATAAATGTCATGCATGAGGAGCTGAACAACTTTGAGAGGAATCAAGTATGACATTTGGTTAAGAGACCTAAGGATCATCCCGTAGTTGGAACCAAACGGGTATTTAGAAACAAGCTAGATGAGACTAGAGTTTTTGTGAGAAACAAGGCTAGACTTTTTGCAAAAGGTTACTCTCAAGTTGAAGGGTTTGACTTTGACGAGACTTTTCACCAGTTGCACATTTGGAAGCAATTCAAATTATTTTAGCATTTGCTTGCTTAAAAAACTTCAAATTATTTCAAATGGATGTCAAGTCAGCTTTTCTAAATGGGTATATAAATGAGGAGATATATGTTGAGCAACCTCTAGGTTTTGAGAGTTCAAAACGCCTGGATAATGTGTTTAAGCTCTCTAAGGCACTACATGGGTTAAAACAAGCTCCTAGAGTTGGTATGAGAGGTTGAACTCATGTCTTCTTGAAAATGATTTTTCAAAAGGAAAAGTAGACACAACTCTATTCTTGAAACATTTGCGGAAAATATATTAGTTGTGCACATATATATTTGAAAGGTATCATTTATGGATCCACAAATTTCCAAATATGTAAAGAATTTGAAACTCTCATGCACAAAGAATTTGAGACGAGTTTTGTAGGAGAGCTAACTTATTTTTTTGGTTTCCAAGTAAAGAAATCAAAGGATGACATTTTCTTAAACCAAGGAAAGTACAAAAAGGAGTTGCTTAAAAATTTTGGAATGGATGATTGCAAGCCCAGCTAAACTCCTATGAGTACTCTCACTAAACTTGACAGTGATGAGAAAGACAAAATTGTAGATCAGAAACTATATAGAGGTATGATTGGGAGTATCCCATACTTAACTGCCTCTAGGTCAGAAATCATGTTTAGTGTGTGCCTATGTGCTAGGTTTCAAGCCAATACTAAGAAATCTCATTTAGTTGTCACCAAAAGAATTCTGAGATAATTAAAAACACTCCCAGCCTAGGATTATGGTATGATAGGAATTCTATATTTGATCTTTATGCTTACACTGATTCAGACTTTGCTGGATGTAAAGTTGATAGAAAGATCACTAGTGGTATGTGTTGTTTTCTTGGTAGCTCATTAATATCTTGGGCTAGCAAGAAGCAAAATTCAGTTGCTCTTTCCACACTTGAAGCTGAATACATAGTTGCTGGAAGTTGTTGTGCACAATTATTATGGATGAAACAACTTCTAGACTATGGCATAACATGTGAAACTATGCCATTAAAGTGTGATAATACCAGTGCAATAGAGACGACTAAGAATCATGTACAACATTCCAAGACTAAGCACATTGATTTGAGGTTTTATTTCATTCGAGAACATGTATCACACAAAACCATCTCTATAGAACATATCCCATTTGAGAGACAACTAGCTGATATATTTACAAAACCTTTGGGAGGAGACAAGTTTAATATGATGAATAGAGAAATTGGGATGTTGGACTTAGAAATATGATGAACAACTCAACTTATTGGTGACTTGTCTATGCAAGAATCACTGATCAATAGAGTTGTAAATTAATTGTGTTGCACAACACATACATGATGTTCATCTATTTCATCTTATGACTATTTTCTTTCCCCTCGTGGATGTCCACCTAAATAGAACTATAGAGTATATCGGGTAGTGAATGATAAACTTTTAAGTATAAGTTTGGCCAAAGGCTTCGGACGTCCACTCCATATTTTGGGCGTTCAATATATAATTGTTTGTCTAATAATCCCGAGCATAGGACACCATTGTTAATCTCTAGGCGACCAATTTAAGTAATGTACCAAGTTTCGATCGACCACTCTATGAACTAAGGGCGACCTACGTTCGAAAACCATAATGACATTCCGAAGTTCGGACGTCTGATGTTTATACTTCGGACTATCGAAGTTGAATCATGACTCAAGTCTAATGCGGACATAGGGTGTCCACAAAATGTCATAGGATGACCACTAAGACTGTAATAAAAAATCCTTGCTACTTCGGTCGACCTATGATTTCCTTCGGGCGACCGATATTGCGAACACTATATATAGTGGACCATCCTTAATTGTCTCTATCTTTGGATTATTCTCAAAGGGCGACCTTTCATGTTCTTCCGCTCCTTCCACTCAGAACAAACTTCGTGAATCCAAGCAAACTTCAAATCTCTCGTGTTCTTTAGTGCTTTGAAAGGGATCAAAGTCTTCTCAACAAGGATTCAAACAACTAGGTAAACCTAAAACATCATCTTTGTGCATTGTTGACCTAGATTTTTTGGTTTTACTCTCTAAGTTCTAACCAAGTCAATATCGTGCTATGATTGTGAATCATTTATTACAAGATCAAAAATCTCTTTGATTTCTCTTACTATTATAAGTCCTTCTTGTACTAGTTCTTTTGAATTCAAACTCTTGATTCATAGTTTCTCTTCGATTCGATCACGACGAAACCCAAATACTTGTCTATTTGCTTGAGCACTTTTCTCTTCTTTACTTCAATCATGTCTCCTACCAAGAGAATGACCCAGAAACAAAAACCCCTAAAAAGGAAACAAAGAGAGGAGCCATCTTCACAAGTCCCTTTTTCAGTCGAAGACCAACCATAACCTCAAAAGATGGTAGATAGAGGAGAATCTTCTGCTTAAGCTCCAGAACCCCTCCCTGACAGAGTCGAGTCACCCAAGACCCAATAAACCCCTAAATCACCAGAAAAACCCCTTTGTCATCCTAGGTTCATTAGTGAAACTGTCATGACCCAATACCAACTCTTTTACAATGACCAAAGTATAATTGAACCACATCATTCCATTGATTGAGAAAGTCTTCAACTCCCCGGTCTTAAAAAAACTTTTGAGCATGGTGGCTGGCTCAAATTTCTTGATCTCACTGAGCCAGTCTATCCTTATGTCATGAAACGTTTCTATGCTTATCTAACTTATGATGCCACCACCCATCTAGAAATCAAGTCCTATTTGCAAGGTAGGCAATTATCAATAGCTAAGTCTAAATTGAATGAAATCTTTGATACTCCAGATTATCCACATATCAATCTTGCTCCTATGCACTTGCCTTACACCTCATACACTCAAAATCAAGTTGCACTAACTGTGAGTGGAGGAAGAGTAGATACCTTCATTCAAGGATCTTTTCAAAAGCACCTAAACCCCAACATGAAAGTCATCCACCACATAATTACCCATGTAGTTCTTCCTAGGGCTGGTCATTACACAAGAGTAAATCTCCTTGACTTAGTTGTCCTTGCTCATGTTGTTGATCCTGAAGCCCCTCGTATCTCCCTAGGAAATCTTCTCATCTATTAGATCATAAAAATCAAAGAGAAGATTCATTCCAAGTGGACTAAGGGTGCTCGTATCTATTTTGGCAGTCTCATTACCATTATGATCCGCAAAAACATTTGAAAAATTCAATTTGCCAGCACAGAACTTGTCCTTGAATCTACTCGTGTTGATCGAATATCCTTCTCCACCTTAACTAGAAAAGGATTGACCCAGGACACTCCTCAGGCCAGTGAGCAACCTCCTAAATCTGAGTATTTGTGTAACTGAAACTCAGGGAGCTAAGGACGCTAGGACCTCCTCTACAACTATAGTCCCCATGAAAACCCCTAAGGAAGTAAGGATATCTTCTGCAGCTCTTGCCTACTCCTCTTCCTCAGGGCCCCCAAGTCGAGAAGAATGGGAATCAATGTGCAGCAAAGTGGACACTCTATCTAGTCAGATGAGTGAAGCTCTCGACTTATTGAAGAACATCAATGAACGACAAAATATATTTGATGAGCTATATAAAGATGTTGTTCTTCATCGTGTTTACTCCAGCTATATTTGGCGACAAATGGAAGATTTTATGAGAGCTGTAGGGCATAACCCTGATGTAACCAAATTTCGCCCTTATGATGATTACAAAGGGAGAGAAAGAAATCAAAGGAGTGACCATCAAGAAGAAGAAGATGGCCAAGGCATGTATAATCAAAGAGAAGATATTGACCAAGATAATGAGGATGTTGGAGATGGGCAAGATAATGAGGATGCTGGTCAAGAAAATGACATTGCTGAAGTAGAAGATGTCAGACCTCAAGAAGAAGAAGTCACTGCTGAAGTAGAAGATGTCATTGCTGAAGTAAAAGAGGTCAGACTTCAAGAAGAAGATGCTGGAAAAGAAGAAGGCAAATGGGAGGGTTAAGGAGAAGAAGCTCAAGAAGTTGTCCACCAAAAAGGAGGAGAAACAACAGTAGAAGAAGAAAGAGGAGAAAGAACAGAAGAAAAAGATGGTGAAGTCCAGGAAATGCCAACACATCCAGGAGGAGAGGAGATCCAAGAACAAGGTGTTGTGCAAGGAGAAGAAAACAATGAGGAAGATATTAATCATAACAATCTAATAACAGGAGTGATAACAAGATTATAGTAGAGACTGCCCATAAGGTTATTGAAGAAGACTCCTATTCTGCAACAACAGAGAACGCAACTAAGGACAAAGAAAAAGTTCCCTCTCTGTCAACTGTTCCTCCTCCTGAATAGAAATTTGGAAAAAGCTTCAGAAGGAAGAAGAATAAAGACGAGAAGAAATAGATAGATAGTTCTCTACTATTGTATGATAGACAAAACTTGTGTGCATGTGTTTGTGTTCTTCTTAAGACTGAAATGTTTTGAACTTAAATATTCCTGATGTATGAATGTTGTATGATATCTTGTATTTCAGAAATGTCATGATTATGGATTTGAACTTGTGTGCAAGAGCTATGATTTCTTTTTAATATAACTTTCAATGATAACCTTTGGGTTCAATGCATAATGTTCTTGAATTTGAATATCATTGATATGCATGTGTGAGGGGGAGAAATACTTTAAAAAGTAAATTTTCTTAGTTGAAATTATATTTGGATTATCTTTTGAAACTAACCCTAAGTCACTCGTCAGTAATTTGTAATCATCAAAAAGGAGGAGATTGTTGAATCTAAGATCCCGAGATTGTTGTTATGATCACAAATTGATGAGGAAGCTTAGTTATACTAATGATTTTCGATTTGGTGTGTGAAGGAGAGAGGGTTTTTTACTTCTGAAGGAGTTGTCGTCCAAAGGTTGAGGAACGGACGACCTATGTATACAAAAGAGTGGAGAAAATCCCTAAGTGAAGAAAGGTCGTCCTAAGTGTTAGAAGTGGACGACCGATGGCAGGAACCGAAAGCTGAAGATATAAAGTTACATGTAGAATGGTCGACCGAAGCCAAAGGTTGGATGACCGATGATGAATGTGTTCAAGAAAGGTCGCTCGTGTACGAGTGAAGTAAGTGGACGACTAAAGGTTCGAAGTCAAAAGTACAACGACTGACGGAATGGGCGCTCCAGGGTTAAGTGGATGCCCTATGAAGAGGTTGAGTAAAGATTCTTGTGGTGAAGGCAAGAAAGGTCGTCCAAAGTTTTCTGAGTAGAAATAGTGGACGACCGAAGTACTCAAGAAGAAGAGCAAGGGTCGTCCGAAGTATTCAGTGTGGAATCAGTGGACGACCAAAAAGAGTTCATAAGAAGAAGTGAAGTCAACTAAGGTCGTCCGAAGTGCTCAGTATGGAATCAGTGGATGAAGAAAGTAATTCAAAAGAAAAGAAGAGGTCGTGCGATGTATCTGTGAGGAATCAGTGAATGACCGAACCATTTCAGAAGTCAAGAAAGGTCGTCCAAACTCCTTAGTGTGGAAACAGTGGACGACAAAGTAGTTCAAAGGAGAAGAAAGGTGGTTTGAAGCATGAAGTGCGGAATAAGTGGACGATCGAAGTATGTCAGAAGAAAAGAAGAGGTCGCCCAAAGTACTCAGTGTGAAATGAGTGGACGACCGAAGAATGAAAAAAGATGAAGAAAGGACGCCCGATGTATTTAGCGTTGAATCAGCGGGTGGCCGAAGCAAGTCAGAGGAAAAAGCAAAGGTGCCAGATGAACTCTGATAAATCAGTGGACGACCTAAGTACACTTGAAGGAAACTGACAAAGGAAAGTTAGGTCGCCCGAAGTCTCTAAGCGAAATCAGTGGGCGACCAGAGTAGACTTGAAGATGTCAACCGAAGGCAGGAGCCAAGCAGCAGTCATCAGAAGTTTCTGAGCAACAACAATGGATGACCGAAGAATGATTGAAGAAAAATGTTCAAGTTAAGAAAGGTCGTTCAAAGGATTCTTGTACAATTAGTGGGCGATCGAAGGAGCTTGACGCAAAGACTTGAAAGAAGCAAGGGTCGCCCGATGTGCTCAGTGGAAGCAGTGGATGACCTATGGAAGCTAAGCAAATGAACTAAGAGTGAAGCCCGTGACTTCGGATGCTCGAAGGAGAACTGTGGACGACCGAAGATTGAACTCACAAGAGCAGCGGTTGCCCGAAGAGAAGACACGATCGACCGAGGAGTAGGTGAGGAGGATCCCAAGAGTCTGGGAACTAACTTAGGCCATTTCATTTCTAAGAACTTGTGAGCTTAAGAGAAGCCTTAGTTCCTCCTTCTAAGAGCATTCTTGTGAGAATCTAGAATAGAAGGAAGTTGTTGAGTATTCAAGAGTTGAACTCAAAGTAAGAGGTTTTTTCCTTGCCCTCTAAAGCTAGAAAGGAGAAGAAAGTTGCAAGGGAGCCTTCGCCCTTGAAGAAGGAAAATCTAGTGATCTCTGGATGTCTTGAGATCGAGAAGACTAGAGCAGCGATGTAGGCCAGGAGTTTTGGCTGAACCTCGTCATCAAACTTGTTGTGTTTGTTTGCTCTTTTGCATTTAGTTTTGCTTGCAATTATTTTATGTTTTGTTTCTGTTACATTTATATCGTTTAGAGCCAAAAATTTTAATACACCAATTCACCCCACCTCTTGGTGCCATCTAGTTCCTACATAGGTCATGACTCTCCCATGGTTACCCCCAAAGAAAAACAATGTAATACAATTTCCCCCAAGCCAGACCAAATCTGTAGCAACCATGTGTATGCCTGTACACAACTACCCTTTTTGCTTAAGAATCCCCAATCATATGATTGGTTTGAATTCTGAAAAAAAAAATAGAGAAGAAAAAAAGAGAGGAGAAACCTTAGTTATAGTACTTAATCTACATGTATCATCTTATTTTGCATAAGGAAATTTTCCTTTTCTTTAATAACCACTCTGTTGACTTCACACCTTGAAGTCAAGAGTGTGTGACTTATTCACACCTTGAGCACCCCATTAGAGTATTCTAGGAAGAAATGGTGGGACCATGTTATCGATACCTTGATTCTCTCACCTCAATCAACTATTCCTCTGATACTTCATTTGAAGGAGTAACCTTTTGAGCACCTTTATCATCCAAACCTAGTATTCTAGGGAGAAAAGTGAGAATATGCTAAGGGGATCTATTTTTTTTTTTGCTTTCACATCCTGAAATGGCACATTGATGCGTAAAATCCAGCAGTGCAAAAGAAAAGCCATCAAGTATACTGATCACGCACAAGTAATATAGAAGATGAGAAGGGATATCATTCTCACGAGGATTGTTGTGAATTATCTTAATCAATTTTAAGGTCATTTGAGAGAATCAGTTTAACGAATGTTTGTTTAATGTTCTGAACAGAAATTAAAGAGAATAGATGTGATAATTGACTAGGTGAATTCAAGATATGGTGAATGCAATTTGTCACCACTAAGTCAATTGGATTAAGTTAAGCACGGGTTGTTCCTAATGATGGACTAGTGATAATTGCTCATTTAGTCATGTTTTCTAGTGTATATTAAGCATAAATTACATACATTTCATCAGCATAATCATGCATATTTCATATTTTATTTGTTTTATTTTACTTAATGAGTCATCATCTACATAATGGTTATTTTCTATATGTCCAGGGGCTGTTGGATGCACGGCGGAGGATCAAAAGGAAAAATATGCTTCTTCACGGGCCGTGACATCTGTCACGGGCCGTGATAACACAGGAGCTTCGGTCACGGCCGACTTTGAGATTTTCCCTTCCCGTCACGGGCCGTGACGACTTGAGCTATTGGTCGGTCACGACCACGTCGCGGGCGTGACGCGCTTCAACGGATTATCACGGCTGTGACATGTATGTCATGGGCCGTGACGTGCATCATGTTCAGTCACGGCCGTGACACTTCTGTCACGGGCCGTGACAGCGCCCAGAGTATGCCACCGTTCGGCCACGGCCGTGACAGAGTTTTCATGGGCCGTGACAAACCCCCAGAATTTGGAGTGTTCGGTCACGGCCGTGACACTCTTGTCACAGGCCGTGACGATATGCGGGTTTTTGTAATATATTGTATTTTTTTATGAGATTTTTCGATGTTCTGATATCCTATCAACCCTATTCTATTCCTAGATGAATTTTATCATCCCAAGGCCTCTCCATCCCTATAAATACCACCCAAAATCCTAGAGGAAGGAGGCTTGGAGCCTGGGAGAACTTAAAGAAGGAGACGAAGTGCTGCAGGATTGACGATCGTCAAGAAACCCAAGGTGTAATTATTCTGTGTTATTTTAGTTGTATTTATTCCTGTATCTTCTCCTATCTATACAGAGGATGAACTCCCATGTTTTATATTTATTTTCTTT
>LTAE01014310.1:0-11558 GCA_001647135.1 Pontederia paniculata | reverse complement strand
GCGACTATGGCTGGGATGAAGGACCTTGTGGTGGAGGTGGTAGATGAGAGAGTTACGCCACTTTTGTTGGAGGTCCTCAGTTTGATTCGCGGCCGTTCTGCTCCTCGTACTCCTCTGTCCGATGATTAGATTATGTTGTGTTTGACTTATGTTGTAATACTTTCAAACATATGTTGTCGACTTAGACTTTATGATGAGTACTTAGAAACTTATGTTGTGTTACTTTGAAGTTTATTACGTTTATATGACATATTTGTTATTTTGTGCATGAATGAGTATATTTGGTTGATATGATGATGATACTATGTTGTACAGACGAGTTTTTCTACAAATGGATGAAACATTATAAGCTGTTTTGATAATTAGCAACAGAATAACGACAAATTAGCGACAGAATAGCGACATAATGACGATATAATTTCTGACAAAATACGATAATTAGCGACATGTTAGTGACAAATTAGCGACAATTTAGCGACAACCCTAGCGATAGATTAGCGATAGATTTGCGACGATTTAGAGACCATTTTTTTTTAAAAAAATTTAATGATGGGTTAACGACAGTTTGGCGACAGAATAACTACGACTTAGCGACACATTTAGCGACCAATTTTTTTGTATCTAATAGCGACCTATTTTTTGTGATAGTTTGTTGTTGTCGCTAATTTGTCGCTAATTTGTCGCTAATTTCTTTAGCGATAGATTCAGTGATAGATCAACGACAGATATTTCTGTCGTCGAATCCTATTATTCTTGTAGTGAAAGATAATAACAACAAATAGCTCATAATATTAAAACCAATCACATACACGATATCTAGGATGTGAACTACATATTACTTCTTCTCAATGGGGAAGGTTCTCCCTCTCGGTCTCAACCTTCTACTAAAGATAGGACAACGAGTTGCTCTCCACATCAAAGAATACACATGCAAAGTATCATGAATGAGGACTGCACTCCATATCTCCTCAATGGTAAGGGTTCTCCCTCTCGGTCTCAACCCTCCAAGGAGTAGATAGTGAGCAGTTCACAACATCAAAATCAGCACATATTCAAAGTATCACGAACATGATCTACACATTACTCATACCCAATAGAGAAAGTTCTCCCTCTCGATCTCAACCCTCCACTAAAGATAGAGCAATGAGCAGCTCATAACATCGAAATCAATATACACAATATATCATGAACAAGAACTATACACTATATCTTCCCAAATGGAATGGGTTCTCCCTCTCGGTCTCAACCATCCATGGAAATAGGTAGCAAATAGCTCAACACATCAAAACATCACATATAGAAAGCACATAATGCAAGAGAAGATTGGAAAGTCAAATGGAAATATATATGCATTAAAACATAAGTTCATATAACAAGTAGTATTCTCAAATCATCCCGTGTCCAGGCCTAATCGTTTAGCCTCTAACGGCCATCAAACACATCACAAACATCATAATACACGAGTTCATCATCGAAAAGTTAATACAAGCAGAAAAATCACTAAGCATAAAATCAATGATACTCGAATCCGAACATGAAAACCTCCCCTCTTCAGCTCTCGTTCTTCTTCCTATCAGCAATGGCGGCTCCACTCGATGCTTCCTCTCGGATGCAGAATAGAGACTCCTCTCTCTCCTTCCATTTTGCCTTTTATCCTTTTTCTCTTGTCCAATATTTGAATGCCACTTGTCATTTGCACAGCCCTGCCAATATTCCTTGAAACCGCCAAGGAACCTTCCTCATTTGGACCACAACAGCAGGTAGAGGAATCTACAGATTCTGTTTTGCATTTTGTCTTCTAGTGAGTTTTGGCAGGTAGTGGCGACAGATATCCCCAGGTCTGGTGTTCAGCACAGATGCCCCCATGTATAGTTTCCAGCGCACGTGTTGGTAAGCCTTAGGTAGATACCTATAGGAAATCAAGCGTAAATCATTCAAGACTTTACAAAAAGGGGTCATGGGGACAAAAATGTGCATTTATCCTCAGGGAATTTCAAAGGATGCAAAAGACGTAAAAGGGTGTGAAAATATATGTAAATGATGCATAATTTTGTGAAAGAGCATAGTCTTTGCAAAAGAAAATAAGGAGTAAATTCCCTGTCATCAGGTGCCCGCAAGGGGGAGGATATTCAAGAATCTATTTTGTTGCACGATGGAGAGCATGACGTACAACATGATCTAAATAGCTTTGTTGCACCTATGCTATTATTCCTAAAAATGCGATGATATATTTATGACTTCCAACAATGCGATATATGATTATCTCATCTTTCAATTATTCAGCTTGTTTATGCCCTTATCTTTACCCATTAATGGTCCTTATCCCAACATAAGATTTTTGAGCAACTCATCATCTAGGTTGCAAGAAAATAGGAAAACATAATACAACCTCCCAACATGGACTATGCCTGGTTGGTGTTGGTTGCATTCAAATGTATGTAGATTATATCTCAACTTGTTTGATTGACAACCTGGTCCGTGTCTAGGGTGACACGATTAATAAATTATAACTCAATTAACATGAAAGGTTTTGGGGTCAAATACAAACCATGTACTATATGAGACAATTGTCACGCTCCGAAGACACAGACCGGATTTTGAATTAAAATGGGTCGCATTCATACAATGTGTCAAGAAATCAAATCTCTTTTGACACGGACCATATCCTAATCTATGATCAATTAGAATGAAATATGATCAAACATGGCCTCCTCGTCCAAGGTAACATGTATCGTATTCTGAGCATGATCCCAACAAATGTGGACCTTGTTCAACAGGGACGCAATTTGTGTCTGGTTCATTAGGGTCGCCACATCTCTATTATCATGTGATATAATATAGAATTTTCTTATAAAAACTTTCATGCAATTATTTCAATACCTAAATAAAACATAGGGATCTAACATGTGATAAAAACCACATAAAACCTCCCAAATTATATAAATTAAAGGATCAAAATCTACCATACATTAATCTATCAAGAAAATCATATATTAAAAGGGATCCATCTAAGAACATGTTCTTTTTGTTGGACCGTTTGGTCTTCATGTTACATAAGTTCCCCCCTTCGTTCTTTGTAATATGTGCTGCCATTGATCTCCTTTCGTTTCTCCTATCGTGATTTTGGTATAAGAATCTAGAGGAGAGAATCAAGATCATAAGGGGTGGGGGAGATCAAGTTCTTACCTTTTCGCCAAGGAAGGGAGAGAAAGAGAGAGGGAGAGGAGTAGGATCTGTGGGCTGAGAGAAGAGATAATAGTAGCTTTTGCAAATCTTTTACGTGACCTAGGGGTCTATTTGAAGAGTCTAGTGTTTCAATTAATTTTAAGCTAAAGTCAAACCCTAATTGTTACACTCGATAAGAGTCCAAAATTCGTAGCTACAACATAGTCCGTGTTCAAGTCAGACAAGGCCTGTGTTGGGAATTTTGATGGATTCGAGCATTACATTATAATCTTTTAAACAAAATTCATCCCAAAATTCAAGATTGGGATATAGACTTACCAAAAAACCTTGGGGATTCCTTGCGCATCTTCGACTTGAGTTCCTATGTAGCCTCGTTGCCACGATGATGACTTTAGGCTACCTTGACCAAAACACCTCTTTGTTCTTTTAGCAATAAGGTATGCTACTCTAGAATCTCCAAAAGATATTCTTCATAGGTCAAGTCCTCTTTAAAATTTGGCTCTTTAAACATAATAATGTTAGCATCATCATGCAAGTATTTCTAGATCATGGACACATAAAAGACATTGTGCACACACCCATAAGAAGAGGGTTGTACTCGGGTACATGCTCCTTCATTGACCAATTCTAGAACCTTGGATTGGCCTACATACTGAGGGATAAGTTTTCCTCTCTTGCTAAATCTCATGATGCCTTTGGGTGGGAAAACCTTCAGCATGATCCTATCCTCAATATTAAAAAATGTTATCTTCATTCTTTATCTGCATATGTCTTCTAACTACTTTGTGCTGGTTTCATCCTCTTTCAGATCAAGTCAACTATGTCAGCATAATGTTGCCCACTTCAGGACCTAACAATTTTCTTTCACCTACATCGCTCCATCATGCTGGTGATGTATGCATATTCCAACATATTTTTAGGTTTATTTTGATTAATTTTGTCATAAGCATGCATCCATTTTATCGTATATTTGTTTCTATTTCTTTGAATCATGGTTCTACCGAAGGTTGATATTTATTTGCATAAAATCACTTAGAAGAAGCGAAGAAGGGTCGAAAAGGGACTACACGATGAAAGGAGTCAAATTCACCAGCAAAAGATTGACTTTTCAGATTTCGCAGGTCGTTACAAGCATGTCACGACCGTAATAACGACCCTATAAACCAGCAAATGATGTAGCGAGTTGTGATATCCCATCACAGTCGTTACATTGCAATTTCACGGGCCATGATACAAGTTATGATCACTATGATGACAAACTGAAGTATTATGATGTCACAGGTCGTTATATGATGTTGCGAGTCATAAGTGATGAGAAATAAGTTTTCTGGGTGAATACTCCGTGTAACGGGCCATTATATTTCATCACAAGTTGTTACATTGCATTTCACGGGTCGCTACAACTATCACGAGTTGTTACATGACGTTTCACCGGCCACTACATCTATCACAGGTCGTTAAATGATATTTCACAGGTTGCTATCAACCAGTTTCACAACCCATTAAATCCATCATAGATCACAACAACAAGTCTAGTTTCACCTGTTCTCACTCAAACTCGGATCTGAAGGAATTTCAATAGGAAAAGAACTCTAAACCAACCCAAACTCTTTGAAAATAAAAAAAAAACTTATTTGACTAGATTTGAAAGTGTTTTGATTAAATCTCAGCAAAAAAGTTAACTATGGATTTAACTTGAATTTCCTTATTTTGACATGGAAAAGTTTCCAAACCTAATCAAACTATGTGGAAATCCTTTACATCATTTGGAGGCTATAAATACACATATTGAGAGTAAGAATTCATGTACTAGGATATTCTAGGAGCTTACAACTTGAAGGGCTGCTGCAAATATTTTTGTGTAGTACACTCCGATAGAAGATCGTGTAGAGATTCATTAACATCAAGAAGAGTAATCTCTTTACTATATATTGTTGTGAGGATATTTTCTGTAACCTTTTAGAAATCTTCTATTGTAATAGTCTTAATTGCTAGGGATAACCTTCATACCTTTTTTGGTATTGATTATATTTTATTTGATTCTTATGAACATGATTGTATTTCTTCATGTCCTATCTTGTTGATTTAACATAGACTGCTTGACTTGTGGTATGTTGAATTATCTTGATAACGGTGGTTCAATAGTTTAGGAATACAACTCCTTGCATCCTAACTTGAGTTGATTGAGTGTAGATCTGGTAAGGAGTGCTATAAATTTTGCTAGGTTTACCTAGTAACGAAGATCATATATTAGATGTTCCTAATCCATTAGAAAATTAAATTTCATTCATCATTGCTTAAATCAATTTCTCTTGAGATAAAACTAAGCTTGTTCCTATTTATATCTAACATCCTAAGGTCCTAGGCATCATTAGTTTAGTTTTTACGTTTCTGTTAATTCATTTTCTTTATCCTCTCACCACTCATTGTTATCTCCTATTAGCCCATGAAGCTAGATAGTTAGTTAAACTAATTCCTTGAGGGATCGACAACTCTATACTCTTAACACTTTATTATTTGAACGATTAGTTCACTTGCTAGCATCTTTGTCTATTAGCATCAAGTTTTTGGCATCATTTTCTAGGACAAAAATATCACATAAAATTTTTGGCGCCGTTTCCAAGGAATTATCTTTAACTACTATTCTAATTTCAAGCTACTTTGAGATTTTATTTTTTGTTACCTTCACTTTTCTTTTAGTGTTGTGTAAGCTTTTTAGGAATTATTTTTTGTATACAACTTGATCATCAACACTCGCGTCATATCACTCTCAATGGCAAAAAAAAAAACATCACTCAACAAATTGAGGAAATCCAAACAGAGGCAACATCTACTCAAACAACCATGAATATGTCTCAACAAGCTCAAACTGAAGATCTATCCATAGATATCTGATTACCCTTTTGACAAACATGATGAACCCTCTGTTGAAGAAGGTGGCCATACAAAATTATCAAATTGAATCTGGAGGGACAAATTTCAAATTTAAGACAACAAAACCATAAAGACAGAGATGTTATCACATCATCACTCCGTCGAAGACTAACTTGGAAGAGATGATTGATCAATTCATCAAAATAATTGAAAATAGGCTCACAAAGAAGACCAACTCATCCTAAACTTGGAGTCAGAGCTAACACAATTGAAGAAAAAAAATAAAAAATGATGAGGTTATCTAACAACTCGAGGGTCAACTCAAATTCGATGACTTAGAAGCACAACTACATGCATTAGAGAATCAAGTTGCACAACTGATTTCTCAAAATGATAAATATGAGAAGAACATTGAGGAGAACTCAACAATCATCATATGTCCATGCCATTATTCATATAAACAAAGATGGCGGCCAAAATGAAATTTTTCAAGGTGGACATGGACTACTAAATGGCGTGTCAAGGAGACAAGTGAATACATAATTTAAGATGGGAAAGTCCGAAGGAGGAGCTCGCCTTTGGAACGTCCCACTACTACTATGTTAGTGTCCCCAATTTGGACATCATAAATTTCGACACCATTGATTTAGACATCACCAGAGAAGAGGAGAAGACCACCAACATTAGATCCACCACCTTTTCCAATGCACCCTCTACCAAACAAATTCAAGGAAATGCTAACTTCTTGACCAACAACATTAATGCAATGGGTATCAAGGAGTCCTTAAGTTATTCAAGATCATCAACAACACAAACCACAATTGGAAACCAAGAACGCTACTGTACATGAAGAAATAAGATCAATGGAAAAAGGGTGGAAATAGTTGATGGCATCCTCACTCATGTTTGTTGAGCCTCACCATGATAAGCATTAATGATCAAATGATATAATCATAGTGAGATCGATCCTTATTGCCTACTTTCTCTGCCCTCTATGAAACTTAGCATACACTAAGTCAAGCTAACGAAATTCTATTTAAACCCTTTTCTGTTAGTTAGTTTTCTTTCTTTTATTTAGTTTTCTCTCTTTTAGTTAGGATTATTAAATCACATTAGAGTCTTAGCAGAGTCATAGTACCAATCGGTTGGCCTCCTCATTTGATTTGTAACCTTGTACTTATTGAAACAACATGAACCGGGCATTATAAAATGTCAAGGGTCATGAGATCTAATATTGCGACCTGTTACCAACCATCACGGGGTTGATAGAGACATGTACACCAACTATTCTGATCTCATGGGCTATGACACCTAGTCACAACTCATGAAACAATTTGAAAATTTTGATCTTCGATTCTCATGAGTTGTGACAACCTATCATGCACTCACCAGGGGAACCATTGTCTGACATAGTTTCATCAAGAGTTGTGACATCATTTCACGAATTTTCTAGAGGCTACACCATCTATATCACGATCCTTAACCCTGTGACGGCTGTGAGATTGTATTCATGAACATTAATAGATGTTGATCATATCATGGGCCTCCATAATGAAACTAATGATCGTGGCAATAATGATAACTGCCATAATCCATAACAAGTTTGTCACGGATTGTTACTTTGTATTACGACCAGTAAGTCTCAAGTTTACCTTCTAGATGTCTAAAATCCTCCCAAATCATGACCAATTAAGTTAATTCACGACCCTCATCATGAATCCTTAATTGGATGTATCACAGGTCATTACCCATTGTCATGAGCTGTGACGGGTGACATTTAACAATTGCACCTACCTCACGCCTCGACTGCCATGTTCAACAGCAAACCGTCCTGATTTAATGACCATAACAAACCTTCATGGGTAATGACACACCTCATGACCCATGACGCCATTAATCTTCTTCATAGGTCATGAAATGACTATTTAATACCCCCACAACCATAACTATTCTAATTTTACCTATTTATAATGACCTAAGTGCAGGATCTCCATCACCGGCAATCTACTCTCCCATCACCATCTTCAACAATTTCCATCTCCGTCATAGCAGGTGTTTTCTAAATCCATCGTAAATCATATTTTTTGACATTGAGTGCCTGACTTCTGCAACAAGCGGTTATCTTCCAGCAAGTCACCAATGCGGCCACACATCACCGAAGTATTTGCGGCGCATGGATCCTTCCCCGACTCTGATGACCTCTGAAATTGTGCTAGGTGATTGTCTTCTTTGGCTTCGACAACACCAGCACATCATAACAACACCATCAGGTTTTCACGACCAGTTACAACTAGTAACATGTCATGACATCAGTAAAAATAGAGGAAGTAGTTCTCTGCCATGATCTTCATCCAATATCACAGGGCGCAACTGACAACATCAAAGTCCATTACCTTCAGTCACAACCTGTGAACAATTTGAAGCAAGAGACATGTGTTGCTGACAAGACCATGATTGCATCTTACGAGATGCAACAATCCATATCACGACCTGTGACACTTTTGTAACGGGTCGTGATGGACAATACAAAAATTTTGGCAAACAACCAAACGACACTGACACAAGACACACAATTTTCGACCCTAAGGAGGACCATCATTCCAAAGTTACCATACATTGAATGACGCAACATATCACACTAATATGCTTCCACATAATGCCACAAAAAAATTATATGGAGGCCCTACAAGCTAAGCAACTTCTCCAAGGACAACTATGAAGACTCCTCCTGTGGTGCTCCCACTACCACACCAAAATACTTGGATTGTTTATGCTCCTTTCTTCTTTTTTTCTTTATTTGCACATATTTATTTCATTATGAGTTTGGTATGAAACATTGAGGATAGTGTTTAGTTCAAACTTGGGGAAAATGCATTTCATGCATCATATCTTGCATTGCATATTTGGTTTATTGCAGCTTAATTGAAAATCCATAAAAATCTTGAAAAATCATAAAATTCAAAAATATCATCATTTTCTCATAACGCTTGCACAACTTCTTTAATTATCTTCGAGTAGAGGTTCAAAATTGCCTGATTAGATCTACGAAATTTGAATACTCTCTCTTTCGTTGGGTAGCACTTGAATATTCATTACTTGAGTGCAGGATTAAGTTGAAAAGAACTATGAATTCTCTCTTACTACAAATTCTTGTTCAAACCTACTTTTATTTATTTATTTAGTATTGATAATAATAGTATTTTTATTAAACATATTAGTATTTATTGAGCCTTATCATATTGTGAAGAAAATATATTAAGAATTTTTTTTTAAAAGAAAGCTGAAAAATCAGCAATTGAAAATAAAAAAGACATATGTGCTAAAATTAAAAAGATCGAGATCGTCGACCTTTGGTAGGATCGTAAGATAAAGCGATCTTATGAGCAGGATCACGATCTTGACAATCATGGCCACAAGATCATTAGTTTAAAGCTTAATAGCAATCGTAGTCTCACGCATTGTCGCACCCACGGTCACGTTGGTTGTCTCGTCTGTTGCACACCCTTTGTAATAGATGGAGCAACACCCAAGAAAAAGAAAATTGTAGGTGGGGAAACTACTAAAGATCACCATAGTATCTTGTCCATGAACTTAGGAAGTTGAATGTTCTAGTAGGAACCTTGAATGCACCAGAATTTCATGGAGAAGACGAAGTGCATAATGCAAGATCAATGTATTGGAAAAATATGGCATTAAGGATGAACCTAACAATAACTAAAGGAGGTTTAGCTCTCCTAGTTAGTTTAAACACTAAGGGATGGCAAGAAAATCTATACCCGAAAGGCAAGCCCAAACTCTCAAAAGCTAGCCCGGATCTCTATTTTTGGAAACAATATTTGCTTGATTTATATTTATTTCCATATTTAAAAGATCTAGCACATTAATATTTGAATTATGAGAATTTAACCTAATTTGAGATGAATTATAAATAAACTTTCTTATTTTGTGAGCCTTAAATTTTTGAAATTTGAATTCTTTCTTATTTTGTTATAATTGGGTCCGGAACTAATAGCAAACCCAGAGATTCGGGCTTTGCGGAGCAAGGGCTTACTTGACACAACAACCCAAATTTCTTTCCTATTTTTGTGGAGATACCTTCCAGCCTCGAGAGTGACTTGGGGGGACGAAAGGCTGAAAACTCTTTAAGAAGGAGACATAGAACACTGGCTGGGGGTGGAGGACGACGCTGGAGATAGTTATTTTTCAAATTGCGCTTAATCTTGTTTCCGACAAAACAATGCTGGTCGCATCATGTTTTGAACTTATGTTTATTTACCCGATGATGTCCGGCTAAACTTCTATTACCGAGATTCCAGGAAATCCTTTGTTTTTAATCTAGCCCACTTAACTCTTTTGGTTTTCATGATAATCACCAACTTGATATCGCGTTCTAATTCATGAATGATGGTTTATGTGTTTTTGTGGTTTCTTGCTAGTTCGTTTGATCTCTCCTAAATGCACATTGTCCATAAGGACCTTATAGTGTTGTCACCTTCACACAGTGAGCCGAGAGGCTAGTGATGAAGTTTGGGGGAATCTTAGTCTAGGGCTTGCCTTCTAGATAGGGGTTAGGTGAGAGTCGATCCCGTCCCACGAAGTCTAACTTGGAGTGAGCAGCTATAGAGTCTTAAATTGATTTATGGATTTGGATAGAGAGGGGAACCAAGTTACGACCTTGACCCCGAGAGGGACTTGCTATCGACTTGGGGAACTAATCCCTTGATGCGAAAAAATGTTGACACATGCAAATTGAATGCTAGCAAGTGCACTAGTCGAACAAGTAATAAAGTGAAAGAGTAGAGTTGTCGATCCCACGAGAAATTATATAACTACTTAATCAGAATTCTGGGCTAATAGGAGATAACATTGATTTCATGATTGGTATTTCAAAAAACTAATACTATATAACTGTAAGTAATAATAGTAATAATATAGGGATGATAAATAGGGCCTGGATAGTGTAGCATCACTTGGCACCAAGAGGGGGGGAGGGGTGAATTGGTGTAATAAAACATTAAATCGATTTCACAATAAAAACACGAAAGCTCAAAATCGATTTATCGTAAAGCTCAAATCGCAAGTTGTCAATCAAGAACAAGTGCAATAATGATATGAGAATGCAAGATGATAAGTAAAGCAAGTAAGAGAGAAATGCAAACTCAAGACACGGATCAAGTTGTTGACGAGGTTTGGCCCAAACTTGGCCTACGTCCCCGCTCCAACTTCTCGACCTCGAGACCCTCGAAGATCCACTAGCACTTCTTTTCAACTAGGGAGAAGAACCCCTTTACACCACACCGCATTTTCTCTGCTTCGAGAGGTAAGGTACACCTCTCTTCCAAGAAAGCTCAATCTCACACTTTTCTTTGCTCAAGAGGCTATGTGTGAATCTCTCTTACAATGGAGCTTTGAACCTCTCAAATAAGAACAAAAGAATATACTCTTTTACAATCTCTATACAACAACTTCACACTCAAGAACAAGAGAGAAAAGAGAAG
>LTAE01014309.1:0-11558 GCA_001647135.1 Pontederia paniculata | reverse complement strand
CGCCTCCGCCTTCCGGCGGCCGCTTCCCTTCGACCTCAACTTCCTTCCACCGTCAGACGAAGACTTCCACCACGCCACCGCTCTCCGCCTCTGACGACGACGACGATGTGCTGCTTGGAGGGGATTCGGATGAGATAAAGAGGGTAATAAAAGGGGAAAAAAACTGGTCTTTTTTCTTGTCCTCCTCCTCTCTTTTTGTCTTCTAATCATCTGATCTCTCATAAGGTCATAAATTACTTGCGATCTTTTAAGTTTTCTTATGTATGGGGCTGGAGGGGTATTAAGAGCATGAGGAGTTGGGAGGCTGTCTGGGATCTGTTCTGAGATTTGACTCAGATCTGTGTCCACGTTCTAAATCTTTGTACAAAAAACATATCTACGTAATTTAATGAATGAGAAAGAGAGAGAAAAAAATGTTCTAGTTACATTTCTTCTACTAATTTCTACTTTCTTAGACACTTCTTGTTGCCATGAGGTCGGATGATGATTCAAGCCCTTCGGATCTCAATGTTTGCTGTGTTTATACGTAAATGAAGACTGTAGTCTTAACATAGGAATTTTCTGGCAGCAGCAAAGGAAAAAGGTTTGGATTGGGAGTCTTGTTATAAGATCAAGAGATCTAGTCAACTAGCCCATAGTTTGATGGTTTGTATCTTCATTCAACTTGTAGCAGGTTTAGTCCCTGTTCCAGCTGATCAGATTCAGGGAAGAGGCAAATGGATCTAGGGTTCTGATCAGGCAACGCGTTGTTATGTTCTTTTTCGGAATTCGTCTCGAATTCCTGTTTCAAATTTCCATTTTCAGTTGCTGAAACTACTACTTGAGACGTGCATGAACACACAGCCTCAGGTTAAATAAGATGTGGTTGTGCTTCAACAAATTTACATTGAGATTAACACTAGCATTAGGTTCTTTCTCTATGGTCTGTTTGTGATGTCTTATGAATGCTTAACTGAATGAGGTGTTGTTTCATATCTAGACTGACGTTTTGCTATGGAAATTCTGCGTAGAGAAAAATGATATTTGGGTTTAGCCAGATATGGTTTTCTTTTAGGATGGGCTTAAACACTCTGACATTCCGTTCGGTCTTTGACAGATTAACATTTAGGCTTGACTTGAGCCTCTTTCATGGTCGGATTTCTTTAGTATTAGTGCCATCATGTGTAGTAGAAGAAAAATTTCTTGATAGATTGCATGACGTTTTATTTTGCGTCATTGTTATGATGAATAAGCTATTGGTTACATTTATGCTACTGCAGTATTAACTAGTTCAAGTGTTCTTTTGTCGAATGTCGAGCCTTCACCTGTGTTCTTTTATTTGTGAGTTTGTTTTATTGGCCAGGCAATTTGATAATGGTCTCTTACTGGTCTGATTTCTTTAGTATATTAATGACATCATGTGTAGTAGAAGAATAATTTCTGGATAGATTGCATGATGTTCTAGTTTGCTTCATTGTTGTGATGAATAAGCTATTGGTTACATTGATGCTACTGCAGTATTTACTAGTTCAAGTGTTCTTTTGTCGAATGTTGAAGCCTTCACCTGTGTTCTTTTATTTGTGAGTTTTTTTGTATTGGCCAGGCAATTTTAGGATAATGGTATCTTACTGGTTTTAGACGAAGGGAAGGTTATACCACATGCAGAACTAATTCTTCTCGTATATCATATTTTCGTCCAGTGCAGTGATTATAGATAACATCTTCTTCTTGAGATAAGTATAGGGAATATTTTTACTAGGGTCAGGTTTGATAGATTGAATCATCCGATCTTTCGGTAATATTTACTTGCGTATCCTCTTAAGCCACACCTAATTGTGGAAATTTCACAGGTCAAAATAGCATTCCTGTGGAACTCCTTTCTCATCCTTTCCCCTGTCAGAAGAAATTGCAATCCTGCAGCTGCTACACCTCTTGATATTTATATTTTTTCATATAACTTTACTGATGATTTTACTTCTAGTTATCATGAAATCTGTGAAGGAAAATATGTTCCCTGTCTACTTAGTTTGCATGTTCTACTTGACAAGATTGTGTTTAGCTATGCACCTGCTCTGGTTGTCTTCTTTCTGAACAATAATTTGAGTTTAAACTATTTGTCAAACAAAATTACCAATCCTGATTTATTGCAGTATCTTTCAATTTTCTACAGATTGCCATTGTTCTTCATCGCAATACCTGGTTTGTTTTATTAGTTCACTCGGTAAACAAGTTGATCACCATTGAGACATAGCTTACATGTTTATTTCTGCAGTTGAACCTAAACTGTAATATGGATTTACAGATTAATTAGCTGCCATTTGTATACAAACTAATGTATTTGGTCTGTGAAAAATTGCCCAATTTTTATGTCTGACTAGCAAATGTTTGTTTTTTCTCTTATTTGAATTCAGAATAGTCCTAAAGTATTTACATGCAAATGGCTTATTCCTTTTTCTGAATCTTACTTGGATAGATAACTTGTTAGCCATTTGATCAGTGATTGACTAAATAATTTCTTTTTTCTCTTTGAATGACAAGTGTTATCAAATGTTGTATGCATTTGTCATCAGAACTTCTCTATTCATGTGAGGCTTCAAATTTGTGCATAGCAGTATAGCACCTTGTTTATGTTCTTGTTGCTTGAAGTGATGAAACTAAGTGATGGAAGGAAACAGATTGAATTCTGGTTTCTTCTCAGGGTTGATGTGGTGACCATATGGGCATATGTTGCTGTTTATAAACAAGGAATGTACTCTCCATTCGGTGAGCATGGCTTTGCTTGCTTCTGATTGAAGCGTTGCTTTTCTTTTTGCAGAAGCAACTTGATGCTTTAGTCGGTGAACCAAACTGTTGGCCTTCATTTGTATCTCTCTCTCTCTCTCTCTCTCTCTCTCTGGGCAGTGGGTTTTATATGTTTGGTGGTTGCTAATATGTTATTGCATCTCCAAAGTTTTCCATGTAGTCAATGTATCTAGGAAAATTTAGTAAAGCTTGCGAAGTGTTATATATGTGCATGAGGAGCTTCATTCGCCTGCACCGTCCATAATTCGAAGGAACCAACAGATAAACAAGCCATTGTAAGGAGAGTATATGATGCCCTGTTGGTTGATCTTGTTGGCGGATCGGAAGGGGGCAGTGTCACAGCATTAATACTTGATATCCTTTAAATTGTCGTAGTGCTTATTGCTGTACAGTACCGTATGTCGAAGGAAATTGCTGAACCGAGGGCAGACTACAACAAGATCTGGACATGAGAGAGAGAGAGAGAGAGAGAGAGAGAGAGAGAGAGAGAGAGAGAGAGAGCTTTGCTTTTCAGCAGTTGCCACGCCACAAATCTATGGGCACGCAAAGTTCTGGTATCGTGTCATGTTTGGTTGGTCAGTGGAATCCCCATTCAAATGATCTATGAGAGGTATCGTTTCAGACAAAAAAAAAAGAAGAGAGAGAGAGAGAACAGGAGGGTGTCAAATCTGATATGGCTTCTCAGAACTGGCAGACTAATTTTGACAGCTTGTGCTCCGTAATTGCAGCAGAGAATATATGCCTCGCCATGGTATCATGACCCAAAGTATTTGTATCATTGGAATTATAGAAAAGAGCAAAAGAATTTGGATCTACAACTGATAAACATATTTCGAAAATGAATCAGATCAGCAAGTATATATTTGTTTTGCAGTTTGCTCACTGTGTTGTTCGTAGTGGACGCAAAAACTGCGATGAACATTAATGGGAGGCAAGAAAGAAAGGCATAATAGTGGATTAACAGGTAGATAACATTGGTTTATGTCCATCTGAATGCTGCTGTTATGGTCTTCATTCAGGCCTTTAAAAAAGACCAGTCAAAATGGGAAAGTTAAAAGTAGGAAATTACTGTCCGTAGATGACTGGTAATTTTAATTTTGATGCTTGAGATCCATAGAATAGTCGAGGGAATAAGGGGTTGTGATTTGTGACACATTGGAGCTTAGGGTTAGTTTGGTTTGACGTAATCGTAAATTCGAAATGTAAAAGATTGTAATTAGAAATTCAGTTATGATTCTTATTTACAGTAGTTACTTTTCTGTAGTTTGAATAGATGCAAATGAAATTCTGAAAAATGAATTACGTTGTTTGGTTGAAATTTAGATTTTGATGTAAGTATTTAGTTAAAATAAAATATTAATATATATTAAAAAATAAATAAATAATTAAAATATAAGTAAAATTTATAGTCATTATTTTATTTTTTAATTTTTTTCTTCTTTATTTTTATTTTTCTTATTTTTTACCTTCTGATGTACATGCAATTACCTGTAATTGCATTTCCGGCATAATTTTCTATGCCGTAAATGCAATTACATGATGTAGTCAATTTTACATCAAAACAAACACAAAATTTGTATTTACCGTAATTGAAATTCTAATTACAACTAAATACATCAAACCAAACACACCCTAATTGTTAGTATAACTTTAAAAAATAAAAAAAAAGAGCTTAAGGACCTATTTGATTGGGGTGAAGAAAAAAAATAAGGAAGAAAAATAAAATTATTAATCTAATCTTATTTAAATTTATTTATAATAGAGGATAATGTTTTTTTCATTCTTCACTATATTCTTTGCGGGAAACATATATTTAATTTTTTTTACCTTGATTTTATTTAATTGAATATATAAACAATCATATATAAATAATATATTATTTTGATCTTATTTAATTGAATAGATACGCTCAGTTTCATTTTTGTCCCATAATTTTTTTTTCTCTCTCATAATTTTCAACAAAAAAAATCAAATTTTTTGTGGCAAACTCTAATATTCTAAAATCTCAATAATCAAGATTACTGTATGGAAGTTTTTTATTAACATATTTTCTTGTTTTTAATTTAATTTCTCATATACTTATTAGACCATAAGCATCCTTCAACATATAGAAAATTTGATTTAATATAATTGTGCTCATTCCACCATGCAGGAAACGTCGTTGCATATTATTTCCGTAAGAGTTTGAATCATAAACCAATACAAAGCAGTGTGGCATGGATTGCCAGTTCATGAAAAATGCAACACCACGTCCCCCGCGGCAACCTTCCGAGGTTCACAGTCATCACTTCTCAAGGAACGCTGCAAACACTCAAATTTATCACGCATGAGAGAGAGAGAGAGAGAGAGAGAGAGAGAGAGAGAGATGAACTTTGCGTACCTGTTGCAGTCGACGTCGGGGCTCACGGGAACGTTGAGGTTGAGCTTGCATAAGGAAGGGAGACTGCTAGCGCGATCCGGCTTCACGCCGAACGAGGGCCCCGTCTGCTTGAGGCACTGGCACAGCTGCCGGCGCTGGTCGACGGTCCCGGCCATGTCGGCGAGACCCCGGGCGCTCTGGCAGCACTGCGGGCTGGGACCCCCGGAGCCCTGCCCGATGAGGTACGACCCGCAGGGCATCATAGCCGACACCACGTCGCTGCACGACATCTGCGCTGCAACGCCGCCGCCTGCCGCCAGCAGCAGCAGCAAAGCCAACGCCGCGTTCGTCATCGACCAGGAGCTCCTGCTACCAACCTCGTAAACGCTTCCCATTTGATCAGATTCTACTACTTAACTGAAGGCAGCGAGCAGTGCATGGCACGTTGAAGGAAGGATCATTCTTTATATACAGTCGTGCAGGTTTGGGCTCTTAATGCGTTTGCCAACGGCTTCCTATTTGTTGTGAATCTTGTTCATAAATCACCATGACAGAGATGGTAAGAATATTAATGTGGATGCAGTAAAAGTTAGGTTTGGCGGTGAATAACTGCAAGCTTGCCATATATTTGATCACAATTGACATGATCGAGGTGCAGGAGAGCGTAAATGATGTTACAACTAAGAGCAAGAAGGTTAAACATGGCCGATGGATGGATGGATGGAGGAAATTTGGTCTACATACATCAATGTGGAGAGCTAATAGTATTTAGTGTTGGGACTAGAGCTGATTAAATTGATTATTTTAAAAATTAAATTTGAGCTAGTAAAGTTCGTCTAATTTCGCTAGAAAATATAAATGTGTGAGATCAAGTGTAACTTCCCAAAAATTAAACATTGTCACTCGGCAAAATCTTGACTTCAAGGATGCTATGTCACAATATCATTATCTTTAGTTTGACCATGTGACTGGACAACCCCAGAGCCATATCAAATAATAGCAATAATATAAATTAAAATATTATTTTTCTAATATAAAGACCAATAATTTGATACATAATTTTAAGAAAAGCTAGACATCAATGACTAAATCAAATAAAGCTCCATGAGACTCAACATAATGTTCATCTCTAACAATTGACCAGTAAGACTCAATCAGGATCCTATAACATGTGCAATATAGACTACCATAAGTTACATCACCATCAATACCATCATCAGTACCTATCAAAGATCAAAGCCACCTGCAGAATTAAATTCGTAGGGGAAAGCTCATGAGTTGTGAATCAATATGTAAAGATCATATGGAAAAGCACAATAATCAGGGATCAGAAAGTGAGTAGATCAAATCTTTCATTCTTATATAATATGAGATGGTGAGACTTATCAGTACTTTTCTTATTTCATTTCAGTCTTTTTTTTCAGAAACGGTAACAGACATGTTAGTTACACTTACTTTCTTGGTGTACAATAATCATGTCCAGTTCATTATACCTTTCAGTGTCATCTTTTAGTTCAATCAGTGATGAGAAGTTATTAGTTCATAAAGATTTCAATGATCCGACGCCAGGATGACTAGCTAGGCCATGGAGTCAACTCTAGACTCATACAGTAAACAAGAGGACATAAAACCCTAACAGGAGGACATGATGTCCTAACATAAGGGGCGAACCCCTAAATAAGAGGGAATAAATCCCTAGTGCGCTTGGCATTCCTCTTCATGAAGTTCATTTCAATCACAATCAATTACATATTTTATCTTTCAATTATCTACTAGGCTAAGTTCACGTGATGGAATACTAACTCTACCTCAATCAGATTCATCCAATCAATCAGGACAACAATCAGTCAGGACACGAACTGCATCAGACGTGACACGGACCGTGTTATTTCCAGTTTAAACATGTTCAAAAATAGGTGCTAGGACGAGTCTTGTAAATCAGGCAACACGGACTGTGGTTGGTGCAACACGAACCGTGTTGTCTAGGGGAGCGCGGTCATTGTCGGACTAGCGCATGTCATGTCCGACGTGGCCGTCCTTCCAGAGGATGTGGACCGTGTTCATTAGAACGCGGTCCGTTTCAGGCTGACTTGACGACGTCTTCGTCCCACGCGGTCCATTTCTGACTGATCGTACGCTGATAAAGGTGACGCGACCGTGTCATGGGAGAACAAAGCCCGTGTCCGGTTACAATTTAATAGTTTTCATATTATTTAAATCGTTGAATTCGGCCGAAAAATCCTTTCAAAGGAATCCAATTAATTGATAATTAATTCAGCGAAAACCCTCTTTTATCTTCATGATCAATCAGTTTAAAAATTGAAAATTAATCCTCCTAATGATCCTAATTACATACCTTGGGATTCGTTCCTTCCTATCTTTCCTCGATCTGCATGTCGTTGCTTTCTCTCCGCTCTGTACATCGTTGCTTCGTCCTCTCCTAAGGTCGTTATTAACCTAATTTCTTCGCAGGTGGGCTTTGTCATGTCGGCCCAACACGGCCTGCGGCCTAGTGGACCCGGCCCGTTTTCGCGAACACGACTTGTGTTTTTTCGAAATGGCCCGTTTTGCCAACACGGCCCATGTCCGCCTAAGGCACGACCCATTTTGAGTTGGTTATTACATTAAGAGTAATCAGCAAATGAATAATTATAAAAAAATAGAAAATAATAAGTGGTACTGTATTTATAATAAAATGAAAAGATCTATTCTCTAAAGTTATTAAAATAATAAAAATGAATAAAAAATTAATGAATATTTAAAAATGAAAATAAAGAGAAGCTAAAAAATATGAGCATATAGTAACTAGACAATAATTAATAGGGAGATAAATGGGGAAAGGTAAATTATGAGGATGAACAACAGAACAGTGTTAAGCCAAAAAAGGATTAAATTTTCAAATTTCAAGATATAAAATAATGTGTTCGTGAACACATAACTTGTTCATACTACTTGAATTCAAATCTCCATTATTAGAATTTTAAATCTTTGATCATACCATTCATTTTTAGAGAGTATAAATCAATTTTATTTTTTAAAATAAAATTATTTGTTAGATAAATATATTTATAGTCATATATTTAATTTCGGACTATTAAAATTTGGGTTCACATAACCATTAAATTTCAAAATAATATGTAAGAAAGTATATGAACTTGAATCATAACTAATGGGATTTCTACCTATAAAAGTTTAATATACAATAACTTAGTAATTTAGAATAGATAAATGCGTTTGTGATTATAATCTATTAAATATGACATACACGTCTATATATTTAAAAAAACAAAAAACGCGTGCGTTTGTGTGGATAGTAAAGAAAGTTATTACAAAAATTACAGATTAATAACAGTGACATTTTTCTAGCTTTCTTTCTTTTTTTTAAATCGATAATAAAAATGCAATCAAATAAAATAATCAATGGAGAAGTAGTATTAAGATGATTTTATTTATATTTCAAATTGTCTATCATTGATTTTAAAAGGATGAAAAATATAGCTATATTCTTTTTCTGTAAGTTAAAGCAACAATTTTATTATTCTTTATCTTTTATCTCATGATCTAAGTGACTAGATCACAGCGATCGATTTGGCGTGACGTAGTCTCCGTATTCTTTTATTAATCTAAGATAGATTATGTTAAGATTCATCAGGATCTTGTAACTTTTAAAATTTCCTTTTACATTTTTTAAAATTTTATTTTGTAGTATACTTAGAGTCTTTTTCAGAAAAAAGTTATTCATTTTCAATAAGAATGTCAAACATATTTTAATCATCAAATATGTAACTGATAGTGGATTATAAAATTAATAAAAAAACATGATTTTTAAAATTTCTCATTGATCATGTATTGAAGGATATAATATGTGCTTAAGATTAATTCCTATAAAATATTTGATGCTTAATAGGTCCACTAGTCCTTTTTATATTTGCAATTCTTTATCTAATTTGTTTCACGTGGTATTAACCCATTACATTATATTTCAATTAAATTTATATTATTTTAATGTTACTTATTTGATATCATTGCTCTCATATGAACTAATACACTTAAGAGAAAGATTATGCAATTTGTTTACAAGTTTTCTTTTGAGATTTTTCTCCAAGTGAATATGATTGGTCAGAGAAAGCAAAAAGTATAATGTTGTCCTTTTTTCAACTATATAAAGGTATAAGGGTAAAAACACCTAATAAATCTTAAATTTAAAAAATATAATAAACTCAACATTGTTTGAGTGAAAGTAATATAGTTACCGAATAACTGAATACTTTTATGGCTTATGAATAGATAAAACAATAACTCAATTGCTAAAGACAAGAACTGGTTGCAATTATTAACATATTTAAGATCAAAATAATAAAGTATAAAAATTAAACATTTGATGAGAGGGATTTGAATTTTTTTGCAATATTCTATATTTTTACTATGTCATTTCGAATTGCACGTCTAATTATAGTTATAGGGACAATTTTTAACAAAAATATGCACAATCAAAAGGAAGAATCGGAAGACATCTGCTTACCCCTAACTCCCACTGATCTCCGTCCGTCCGTCTAGACTTTGACTCCATAGTGACAACTTCAAGTGTTCAAAGATCATGAACAAACACGTTCAGAATATGGACATCTGAATCTGGAAGCAATCTGCATCTGCATCACAGTAGAATCCTCAACTATTATTATAATTCACCAGAAAATTCCTAATTAAATACTTTATATAGATTTATCATGACAGACGCTTCTGTCAGTTAAACAATGATGCAACTAAAAAGAAGTGCAGCGTGCAGTAGACTACACAGATAATATATGTCAATTACATTATATAATCTATTAAAATAAACCAATGTTTTTTTAAAGATTAAGAAAGCAATATTATATTGCAGACTCTAAATTACGAGTATCATAAACTTCAGACCATCATATTCTGTGAAAAAAAAAGCCAAGTAATTAAATATTAAAAAAGTAGTATTATGTTATGGATCATTTCTGTTATTCTCAGTCGTTATTTACTATTAATTTGAAAGAAAGAGAGGGAAAATATAACACAAAAATTTAAACGATAATAATGAAGTGCGATGACACTGAAAATCAGAAGTGCAAAGTATAACTTTAATAATTTAAGATTGAATATGAAAGTTTGTGGAATATAAGCGAAAATAACTCTGGAAAAGATAAAAGGCCGAGCAAGCTCTGTAGATGCAATACGGTCTAGAAACTATGAAAAATTGCTGGGAAATGGCTTTCCAACTTTTGGGAATACCAAAGCCACCAATGCTTTAGTGCTTGGTGCCACTGTGTTCCTTCCTTCTACCCAGGAACATTTTTCTTTACTTGAAAGACAAAAAGAAAAACCTGATGTGCCTTCAAATGAGAGAATTGACTCAGGGTTAATGTAACTATACATGGGTTGAAGAGGAAGTCAATAATTGGTACTGCCATGGAGGAACATATGCTCAGCAAAACTGCAGAACTCTTGCTCAGGTGGTTAGCAAGTCTATTTTTCTTTCTTACAACAACCTGTATGTTAATTCCATCGGCAGCAACATGGCATCTAAATCATGTAAAGCAAGTTGATTCATGTTGTCAGCTAGCATCAAAAGTTCCAATCAACTTATCAATTGGCACTCAGCAATCAGCAGATTGGAAAATTAGTTGTTGCTCTCATGAAGGACTGAAGTAAACTAGTAGTCACAGTAACTGCACTGATGCAGCTATCAGCCAATCAGTACTGTGTGTTGTTTCTCACTTCTGTTCCAAAATAGTGTTCAATGCTGCAGCTAAAGCAGTAAATCAAGAGATAAATGCTCTTTCTATTCATTATCGATAAATGTCCTCTTTCTGTTCTCCAAAAATAAGAAAAAGCTACTTGTAGTGCTAAGTAGGATACTTAGTGATGATTTAGATATGATCAAAATTTTCTTAGCAGATTGCATAGACTACAAAGTTTATCACCGGGAGCTTAACAATTGATATGAGATGAAACAGAACCAGAAATCCAATTAATGCAGCTGAAATCATATTTCTTTTGCTCCTTGCTGAAATGTGTTTTGATCCATTACATGATCATGCTAGTTGTCGAGGAAGCCCGAGATTTGTGTAATACCCCAAGTTGAGTGACCCACCACCAAGACACATGGCAATGTCTCATTTGACCCCAAAATCCACTCACTTACCTTCATATATAACCCCAAAACCCACCAGTTTCTCTCTCATCCGAACCCTCTCTTTCTCTCCTTGTTTGTATCACCAAAGAGCAAAGTGAACCAATAGAAAATCCTCACCATTTGCAAGGGCATTGAAGCTTCATTTGGTGTTGGAATAGAGCAAGAAGAAGGGGAGGCAGCAACCACATCAAGGAAAAGGTGCAGGGGAGTAGAAGAAAAGAAGAAGAAGAAGAAGAGAGGAGTCTTGAAGAAGAA
>LTAE01014308.1:0-11558 GCA_001647135.1 Pontederia paniculata | reverse complement strand
GCCTAAATTCCAAATGCAAAACCTTTTCAGTGTCATCATACATTGAGCATTTATTTTGTTTAAATCTAACAATGTAGTTTTTATCACATAGTTGGCTGATATTTAACAAGTTATGTTTTAAGTTTCCTATCAGCCTTACATCTTCTATAACTACATTACGAGTTTTTCAATGTTACCTTTACCAAGGATTTTCCCTTGATTATTATCCCAAAGGTTACTCTTTCACTTTGTGTCCTTATTCTGCTCAAGATGTTTTCTTCATTCCTAGTCATATATCTTGAGCAGTCATTGTCAAAGTATCATCTTGTTGATTTCTGTGAATAACCTGTAAGAACAACACAAAACTTTGTCTTCGGTACCCAAGGTGCTTTGGGTCTAGAGAGGTTAGTAGTTAAGAGTTCCTTTAGGAACCCAGATTTGTCTAACTTTGGGAAGTATATATCTTCTAGTTTTATAGTTAAAAGTATAGTGTCCTAACTTCTTACAACAGAAGCATGTAACATTCCTTGTATACATTTTTCTATGGTTATGATGAGCATAATTTTTTCTGTTTTCATAACATGTGCATTTCTGTAAGTGTGCAGATTGTTTGTTTTAACAGAATCATTATATATATTAGCAGGAGTAATATAAGAGTAAGAATGTACATAACCATTTTTAATAGTATGCATGTGAGCAGATTTAATGTTTCTATTATACATGAAAACATAATTCTTTTTCTTAGGTTTAATTTCAGAATTTCTGTATTTGACATGTTCATTTCCTTTTGATGACAACTTGATATCCTTGTCAACCGGTTCAAAATTTATAGCAGTTTTATCTTCATTCAAACATGTGGAAGTGCAAGAAGAGCTTGTATCAAAACACTGTGAGACTTTTATGAAAGTGTTTGTTTGGGATACATTTTCACTCAAGAGTCAAAGCTTAAACCTTTCTTATCTAAAGGACTTTTATGCTGGGACATCATTGCATCTAGCATCTTCACACCATAAGAAAAGGTTTCAAAGCTATTTTTGACTCTTAACAATTCTACTTTTAGAGAGCTAATAGTATTGACATGTTTTTCTAGTTCATCATTGGACGTCAATACTTTGGTATTCAATTCAGAAATTGCTTTTCAGAATTACTACTAATTTCTTTCAGTTTATTATTTTCTAGAACAATACTATCATTTTTTCTTTTCAGGATAGAATATTTTCTGATCATGATATTAAATTCTTTATGCATGTCAAAAATAAAATCTTCTTCACATTCATCACTATCACTGTCACTATCATTTGAGTGAGAAGAAGATAACTCATCATCATCTTTTTCTAATGATGCTCCTTCAGTTTCACTGTCTTCATCACTTGAGTCATCCCAAGTGACTTTGAGTGTCTCTTTCTTCTTGTAATCTGATGAGATCTTGTCACGCATGTGCTCCACCAACATCATTCTTGCATCGTTATAGATTTGATTATCATATTAAGTTATTTTATATGCTTAAATAGTTATGCATGCATATAATCATTAACCACTAGATTAAGAATTGATGGCCAATAAGATATTGATATGTAGTATGAAGAAAATTATGTGTAGATAATCAGGAAGATATTATGTAAATTATTGACCAAATAATATATATATATATATATATAACTAGTGTTAAAAATGGTTAATTAGATATGAAAAATTATTTTAGCAAACATTATTTTAATTGGACCTCAACTTGAACCAATTATATTTCAAACCGCTATTAAGCTAGCAGCTCATTACTAACTTATCTTCAGTTTTTTGTAACCGTCATATAAAGTCAGAAAAATCTGTAAAAATTAGAGATATTACCTTTAGTTTCCTAAAACAGCCAGAAAAATTACTAGTGCCAAAAACATAGCGTAGAATCCAGGAAAAATTTGTAAACAACACTCACTTGAGGTAGGAAATTTCACCCTAAGTTATTTTCCTAATTCTCTATTTTTCTTTCCTGGTGTCTTGTTCTTCAAAAATTATGAAATTTGACATGAAACATCCTATAGAAACTATCTTTCGGTGGCCTCTTATTTTGATTAAAACTAAGTTCTGTATAGGAAGTTATGAATAATTCTTCACTGGTCGCTCATCCTGTCTTGAGGAAACTACACGGTCTGATTGTAAATTAGGTTATAATTTGCTCTATTTGAGTTAATATTTGAATTTTTCATCTATTAATATAAACTATTCATAGGTTCGAACAAAGGTGGAATCATCAAATTAGGACATGTGGATTGAGAGAAATGAATCATTCATTCTGTATAACCTAGTCTGCCAGAATTCAGAGCAAGCAGAAATTATGACCTAACATTTTGAATTTTTTCAAGAGTGATTATAAGGAGTTAAACTTCAAAATTATTATTCTAAAACCCACCAGAAGCCTAGGTTTTATCAAAATTGATATCTCATGAATAGGATGTATATAGATAGAGTTATAAATTATTCTTCCAATGTCACACAGTCTGCCAGGACACACATTTGACTGAAATTGGTTAAATTGCTAAAAATTATTCACTGACAATTAATTAATGCTACTTATATGTAATAATCCTCACTATGTATAGTTGCAATCCCAGAAAGAATTATAAAATTTGGTGTTGTGGTTTAGAAGTTATGAATTATTTTCTAATAGTCCCTTAATATGAAAATAATGATAATAACTTGCCTAACATTAAGAGACCAGTAATTTTAGTGGAATGAGTACAAGTTTGAAATAGGTACTATTTATAAGATGTTGCATACACTATAGGGTGAATAAGTATCCATGCATCATGATTCTTTATTACATAATGTCAATATGAGTGAATTGAAAATGAAAGAACACTATTATTCAGAGACAAACAAGCTATAAGTGAAAGAGAAGAAAACCAATAAATCTTCTTAAAGAGATATAGTACAAGGTGAGTGGATAAATTTATAACATAGAAAAAAATGTTATATGTTATTTTCTTTATTTATATTAATATTTCCAACAAAGACTATATATTTTTGAAACATTCTATAATTTCAAAATTATGTTGGATACGAAAAGATGATTATGTCTTTCCAAGAATTTCAGATGAGATAAAGCTATAAATTTCTTTTATGCAAAAGTTTTAAGGGAGCAATGTGTGTGATGCTTATTTGAGATACAAACATGTAATGTGTATTTTTTTTTTGCATATTGTGAAACTCCTTGTGTTAAATTGTCATACTGGTTGAAATAGGTCTTTGGGACCGCATTCGATATACATAATGCCTTTGGGGTGTATATCGGGTGTTTTTGCCCTTTGGGGGCTGCTCTTCATGCACGTATTAACCCATGTTGATTGCTTTGCGACACGTATTAACCCATGTTTATTGCTCTGCGCTGTTGTATCAACCCATGGTTATGAAGCTCTACTTAACTGTATCCCATGACCATGAAGCTCTACAACACGTATTGACCATGTCGATGCTCTGCGTGATCATATTGACCCATGTTGTTGTATGTGCAATAACACGTGTGGAATTTGATCATGTATATCATAATATTGAGATTTCATTATATGTTACATAAAAACATGTGATTTCAGAACTTTAATTATGATAGTGATTTAAAGTTTTTGCTTGAATGGAATGTGTGTTTTAACACTTGTATTGTTCCCCTATGTTATATTTTTATTCCACTCACTCATCTTGTTGTTTGCTCACCCTACTCTATTTTAAATTTTTTAGATTTTGGGTAGCTTGTCGGGTTGAGTTGACCCAAGTACTACTTAAGTTGCATATAGAAGAGGTCAAGCCATTGGAGCACTTTTATTCTCCTTCTATTTTGTTTTTTAGAAAGCATGCATGTATTTTACACACATAGATTATGAAAATGATGTATTAGAATTATGTGTAAAGTATGTAGACCACTTGCTTTCTTTGGAATAGTTTGTGTAACATTGCGTGTGAAAAAAAATTGGAAATATTTGAATGTATGATATTATACATTTAAAATAAAGTTTCTTCGTACATACCTTTAACTCTTATATGTATTCACAAGTAGTGAGATAATATTTAGGGGAAGGAGGTTTCAAAAATTTTATTTTAACATATGTTAAATGGGATTAAGAGTTATAATAATTGGGTTTTAGCATAATAAAGAGGTTAGATGTGGCAGATCTTCCTTATGTTCTTTCCACTCAGTGAAAGACACTCATTCTTGTAGTGTCCCACTTTGTTACATTCATAGAACTTCACTTTCGACTTATCAGTTGGCCTCCTCTTTTGTAATTATATTTTCTTTTGAGAAATTTTCATGAATTTCTGAACTTCTTAGCCAATAGAGCTAGCCTTTCCTCACTGAAATATGCATCACTCTCCTCAGATTCCTCATCTTCATTATCTCTCTCAATCTTCTTAGACTTTAGGGCTAAGGCCTTCTTCCTTGAACATGCCTCCTCTCTTTCTTCTTCTAGTGACATCTCATAGGTCAAAAGAGATTCTATGAGGTCATAAAAGTCGAGCTTATTCAGATCCTATTGTTCCTCAACCACAATCCTTTTCACGTGTCATTTCGTTGTCAAGGACCTGAGGAACTTTTTCACCTTTTGCTCGTTAGACCTTGGGTCGCCCAAAGCTGCTAACCCATTCACAATATCATTAAAGCGAATAAGCATCCTATTAACAGATTCATCATGCTTCATTTTAAAAGAATCATATTGGTGATTTAAAATATTCAATTTTGATTCTTTTACCTTTTTAGTTCCGTCATGTGTAATTATAAGTTTCTTCCAGATTTTATTTGCACTAGTACATGTAGATATTCTATTGAATTAAGTTTGATCTAGTGCATAGTAGAAAACATTCTTGGCTTTCCAATCTAACTTGATTAAGTTCCTAATTGCAGAATCTAGTTTACCGTTAGAGAGAAATATGTACACCATTTAAATCTAGTGGGAATATCAAAACCATTTTCAATGACATCCCATATGTCACTGTCCATGGAACATACTTAAGCTTGCAATCTAATCTTCCAATAAGAGAAGTTAGATGCATTGAGAAAGGTGGTCTAGAGGTAGATTGTCCCTCACCTAGGGTAAAACTATTCGATGCCATTTAAGTTCTAGATTGTTAGATCTATACGAGATTTGTATATAGTTACAAATNCTTGAACTGTTGTTTGGTTCCTCGGTCGTCCACCGTTCACCCTTGGACGTCCGAAGTTCAAAGTCTGAAGTCTTTGTTCCTCAGTCAAGCTCCTTCAGTCGTCCGCCACTTTGGCCAATCAATCTTGACTTGAGTTTACTTCTTCAACCTGTCTCTGGTCGTCGGCTGATTGCACACCAATCTTCTCGGATGTTCACTCTTCGGTTGAAGACTTCGGTCAAGCTCCTTCGGTCGTCCGCGCTTCATCTTCGGTCGATCGATCTTGACCTCTTCCAACTTCAACTCATCTCTGGTCGTTCGCTGATAGCATATCAATCTTCTCGGACGTCCACTCTCGAGTGAAGCCAACTGTCAAGCTCCTTCGGTCGTCCGCCAAACCTTTGGCCGACCAATCTTGACCTTGTACCACCATCTTCAACTTCTCTATCCGTCCGCTGATTGCACGTCAATCTCCTTGGACGTCCACTCCTAGAGTTGATGACACCTGTCAAGCTCGTTCGGTCGCTCGCTGCTCTTGCGGTTGCCCAACTTGGCTTTGTACCACCTTCTTCAACTTCTCTGGCCGTCCGTTGATTGCACGCCAATCTCCTCGGACGTCCACTCCTGGAGTTGAAGACATCTATCAAGCTCCTTCGGTCGACCGACTTGACTTGTGCCATATCCTTTGTCACCTCTGTGGTCATCCGCTGATTCTCCTTGAATCCTTCGGGCGTCGACTCTCCCTTCTGTGGGTACTTCGAGTGTTCGCTCATTCTTCAGTAAGATCCTCGGACATCCACTCCCTCTTCAGTCAGTACTTTGGCCGTCATCTCACTTTCCAATGATATCCTCGGACGTCCGCCAAATCTTCTTTTGACAACCTTCGGAAGCCCGCTCATTTTTAATGAGATCTTCAGACATCCTTTCTTCCTTCTGACATTCTTCGAACGTCCTCTGACAGCTCATCAGATTCCTTGGACGTCCATTGTTTCTTCTATCAGATGCTCTGGTCGACCGTTGCTTTGTCTCTTCAACCCTCGGATGACCTCTGTTTCCTCATCGGTCATCTGCTCATCCTGCGGTCGTCCGATCTTCAGCTCACCTCAGACCTGACAAACTCCTAGACGTCCATTTGTCTTCTCACCAAGACCCCGGACGACCTTTGTCTTCATCTGATATCCATCGATCGTCCGTACTCCATCATCGGTCGATCGATCTTCATTTGGTCATCAGCTTTGGCCGTCCGCTGCTTCATCTCTTGACCCTTCGGACATTCACTTCACCCTTGGGAATCTCTTGGTCGTCCACTGTCTTCACTCTGAAATTCTTGGACGATCATTGTCTTCTTCGTCAATTCTCCGGTCGTCCATTCTTAGCCAAATCACCTCTTCGGCTAAGTCTCATCACCGGGCGCCCATTTCTCCTTGGACCGCCCGTTCTCTAATCGTTGTACTGTTATTATAGAGTCATTGGTCAACCACTGTTCTTCATCGGACGACCTTCCCTGTTCATCCTTGTCTTCGGTCGTCCTTGCAATATCTTTGGTCGATCGCTCAGTCTTTGACTCCATTTCTTTAGTCTTAGTTCTTCACATTGGTCGACCACTTCACATCCTTTGGACGACCGTTGCACACATAGGATTTTCCTGTTATGTCTTCTATGTGCATAGGTCGTCTGTTCATCAACTTCGGTCGACCTATCATTCACTGAATATGAAAAATTATGTCTTTCAAAACACAATTCAACAAGCTCATTAGTCCAGACTAAGTTCCCTCACAAATTTGTGATCACTAAAATAATCTCGGGATCCTAGATTCAACAGAGATAAAACTGAAATAGGTGGTTCAGAAACCAATGGAACAATTTCCTATTAATTTGATAAATCAATGGTTGAGTTGGGAATATCATTAGATGTTCCACCAATGGTAGAAATTGAATCACTTGGAGATGGAAAACTTGAAGCTATTGAATCCTCAAAGAATAACTGACCAAAATTGGTTGATGAAACTATGACAGAGGGAGCATAATTTTCTGTGGATACAAAAGGAAACATTGTTTCAATAAACTTGACATCTCGACTAAATGTAATAAGACCATTGTCTAAATTGAGTATTTTGAATCTCTTTTGTGTCATAGAATATCCCAGAAACATACAAGGAACAACCCTCTTATCAAACTTGTCAGTGATGATGTTTTTTGACATGTATCCTGAACAACCAAAGACTTTGAGATGAGACAAATATGGTTTCTTGCCAATTTTTTTTTCAAAAGCCGGAACATTATGCAATACTTTAAGATGACGTTTCTGTAGAGGTAATATTTTCACATTGCTAGTAATGTTGTATTGAATTACATGGACCCACTACTTTACTTTGTTCACTTATTTTAATTTTGTAGACAATCTATGTTGACAAACAATACAAATTGCTTGTGAAGTGACCATCTAGATTGCCCATGAGAGAGGAGGCAATCCAGATTGTCACTTGATATAATTTTTTTTTTCACATTCGTCATTTAGAATTCTATTTAAATAGATGATAACAATAATCAAATAAAATTAATATAATATTTTATTAATTGGTATAATAATAATAATTATTATTTATACTAATTTTAATATTAGTATTATTAATTAACTATAATATATTATTCATATATTATAATTAATAAATAATTTATTTTTAATTATTAAAATATAATAAATATTTAGAATAATTATTATTAATTTTTTATTATAAGTTTTAGGAAATTATATATTACTTATTTTACACATTTATTTGTTTGATGTATATTTTTTTTAGTTTAGGGTATATGTTTGTGATTCAAGTTCAAACCATTCAATTAAATTTATATAAATGTGTAAACATAATTATTTCATTCAAGGGTGTTTTACTAAAAATGTACATATTTATTAATTATTTTATATAATAAATAGGATAATAAAGATTTTCAGACACGTTACTTATGCATACTAAATAAGGTAATATACAATTGCCGGCAATTTAATAAGTGACAATCTTTTTTATAGGAAATATACATTGCCAGGTAATATGCAATGATAATGTAGTGAACGCAACCTAAGATGTATTCTATTGATGATATGTATTGAAATTTGAATACTCTCTCCCCAATAATTTTAAAGGCAAGTTAGACTGAAACACTAGTGATCTGGCCACTTCTAGAATATGCCTATGCTTCCTATCAACTAAACCATCTTGCTATGGAGTATACACAAAGCTGCTTTGATGCATAATTCTCTTTGAAGCAAATAAATCTATGCAAAATCTATTATGATACTCAGTACAATTATTAGTTATGATGATTTTAATTTTGTCATCATATAAGTTTTCTGTCAAAGCTATGAATTGAGTAAGGAGAATGTTGCAGTCACTTTTTTGTTTAAGCAAATAAACCCAGACCAGGCGGCTAAAATCATCAACAATTATCATGAAGTAAGAAAATCCATTATGAGTTGGACACTTAAAATGTCCCCAAGTGTCTACATATATTAATTCGAACACTTTAACAACACTAAAATTCTTAACAGAACACTTAAAAGGTAACTGAGTCTGGCGTGCCAATGGACAAACATGACAACATGATATCTGTTCTTTATTACAAATCTTGATAAACGAAATGAATTTCATTCTATCTAAAGGTAAATGGCCTAGTCTTTGATGCCATAACTCTTCTTCCAAATGAGATTCAGAAGCAGTAGCAATTACCAAGAAGGATTCTGCATTATCTCCATCCTGATTCAAATAGTACAGTCCCCCTTCTTCTCCTACCAATCAGGCTCTCCAGGACATTGCAGATGTCCTGAATGACACAAGAATCAAGAGTAAATAACACTGAGCATGACAAATCTGAAGTCAATTGAGGCACTAAAACTAAATTAAATTTGAAATATGAAACATAAAGAACACTTCTGAGTTCTTTCCTAGGCTCAAGTATGTAATTCCCTGTATGCGTTACCAAGGACAAACTGCCATTTAGTAAGGAAACATAACTATTTCCTAGAACCTTTTTTACATTGACCAACCAATGTAGGCAGGTGGTCATGTGATTTGAAGCACCAGTGTCAATGACCCAGAAATTAGGATTTTCTTTAGAAAAATCAGATGGAATACCTGCCATATTTACAACAGCAGTACCAGAAGTTTTCGTCTGATCTTTGTCTATCAACTGAACCAACCGTTTGTATTATTCTTCTGTAAACATAGCAGCACTATTTTTCATGTCAATATTAGGAACATCAACATTTTTCAAGTTAGAAGTATTGCCAAAACTCTGCTGATTTACATACACACTGCTATTTGCATTCTCTTGAAACTTTGTCTTATTATTGAACTTATAACATGGTGGAAAACCTATAATCATGTAACATTGATTCCTCTTGTGCCCTGGTTTCTTGCAATAATCACAAAATATCAGTATAATACTTTTTCTTCCTGTTGTTATAATTTTGAATTTTTGCTCCAGCTAAAGCTGCAACAAGTTGTTTTGTGCCTTCAATGCTCTGCACACTACCATATTTTTGTTGCCTTTGCTCCCCTTCTATTAATAGAGAATATGCCTGATTAATAGAATGAGATGGAGTCATTAACATAATCTTTGATCTTGCATGAGTATATGTATCATTAAGACCCATTAAGAATTTGTAAAGCTTTTGTTGCTGAAGAAACTCCTCATACTTCTTTAAAATATCTAATGAAGGCAATGCATGTGTCATTAAGTCAGATTCTTACCAGAGATAAGTCAGATTCTTACCAGAGATTTTAAGCTTTGTATAATAATCCGCAATTGAGAGAGCACCCTGATGTAAGGAGTAAATTTCATTTTGAATAGAATGCACCTTCATGCCATTAAGTTTTACAAACCTTTCCTTTAAATTTAACCATATTTTGTTAGCACTTTGAGTATAAGAAACATTACTGATCAATCCTTTTGCAGTAGTACATGCGATCCAAGAGAGCACTAACACATTGCAGTGTTTCCATTGGAATTCTAAGGTCTTGTCAACTTGTTCTAATGGGTAAGATCCATCTGCGAAACATTGTTTATTTTTTGCTAATAATGCATACATAGCACTACTCTAGGTTGAGTAATCTTCAGATCCAGTCAACCGTTTAGAAATCAAAACTTGACCAGAATCTGATGCACCTCAAGTATAAGGGACTGGAAATATCTATAGCAATCATTGATGAAGAAGTAGAGATTAGCAGACATCTTTAGATTCAAAACACATAGATCAAACAAGGATCAAAACTCTAAGATTCAGATCACTCTTAACAATCACTCCAAGAACAAGAACAACATCAGAACCATAAACTGCAAAACTGAGTTGAGGAACGATCTCACCATGCAAACGATCCAAGTTGTAGATATAAATTTCTTAGAGAGGCTCTGATACCATGTTGAGATTTAAGAAGCTGGAATGATCAGATCACCACAACACAACACTCTGCAAGAATGAATTGAGTAGAGAAGATATTTTGGGGAAGGAGCTCAAGAAGTTTCTATTGAATTCGTTTGAAAAAAACTCTTACAACATTCCTTCTATTTATATGTAACTTTATATCAGCCTACCAGTTTCATTTCATTATGAACTACTGTTACGAAACAACTCATATATAACACTACAGTATTAACTACTAACTATCGCTATAGAAGAACACAAAATATAAACAGTAGCGAATACACTTCTCAACACTTTCCTCACCGTTCTGCACTAGAACACCCTCATCTGACCCTATCCTCCTATGCCAACCCCGTTGAGGCATCTTCACCTTCCGCTACATGCTCCGCAGTGGCGCTCCGAATAACAACTTCACATACTCGTTCGTCCTCAAGACATGCGTTGCCGCCACAATGGGCACATCGTACTGTTGCATGGCGCACGTGCGCGTCCTTGCAACGGGCCTTGAGCTATATCCCTATGTGTAGAGAACCTTGATTCACATGTACTCCGAGGGCAAGGACCTAGCCGACGCCACTCGTGTAGGATCTGGATGGCACCAAGAGGAGGGGGGGTGAATTGGTGTATTAAAAGACTTTTACTCTTTTTGCCTTAATCTTAGTGTGTTATGTTAGCGGAATCATGCATATGCAAATATAAACAAACAGAGAAGAGAGTAAAGAGAAACAAACACACAAATCAAACACAGAGTTTGTTATCGAGGTTCGGCCGAACTCCTGGCCTACGTCCCCGCTCCGATCTTCTCCCACGAGATCTTCGGAGTTCACTACTTCCTTCTTCAAGGGCAAAGGCTCCCTTACAGCTTCTCCTTTCTTGCACAAGGACAAGGAGACAACCTCTTACAATGTAATCGCCAAGATCGCTTGGACCCTTCTCACAAGGGGAACTATGGCTCTCACTCTAAGCACTCTCAGTGTTTACAAATTTGGCCAAAGTTAGTTCCCAAGACTCTTGAGATTACATTTATACTCTGCAC
>LTAE01014306.1:0-11558 GCA_001647135.1 Pontederia paniculata | reverse complement strand
ATATATATATATATATATATATTGGCTTATGTTCATGAGTAATATTATATATTTCGAAAAGTGTAAAAAAAATAAAAAAATAATATTTATATTTAGTTATACTATAAAATAAGTACAAAATATATATAATTGATACAATTAATCTTACTTGTGTAGGTTTTTTATACTGATATTTTTTTTCTACTTAATTAAAACTGAATTATCTTAAATCTTCAGATGAGTCGACTCATTTTTTTATTTATTTTTTTTCATTTTTTATGCTTGCATCTCTAATTTATTGTTTACAGAAAAATTTAATATACATTGGGGTATATGGGCGTGTATTGTAAATATCTATTTTTTTAAATAAGTTTAGTTAAAAAAAGTAAGATTCACTCTTCATGAATAGCAACTTTAAAACTGCTACAATAAATTTTGTTTTTTTTTAAATTAAAGTCACTGATATTTTAGATTTTTACATGAGTTTATGAACTAATTTTCTCTTATAGATTATATGTATATATATTGCTTTGAATTAATTCTTCTAGAAAAGCAAGCAATGGTGCAACAATGTTTGGGGCCTCTTACTTACTTCATTGATTGAAGCTGCTAATTAGGACGTCGCCTTTTGGTCTGACCTAAAAGTTGTAGGAGAAAATGCTGGAACAATGAAATGGCAAAATCTACGTCCAATTTGTCCACTCCAACGGGCTTGAACCCCATGTTGTCGGGCTTGAACCCCATGTTATTAGAATCGGATCGGACCAGCCGGTTCTATCGATTCGACAGTCGACCGTGGTCTAGTCTAGTCATGATTCAATGGAAAAATCGAGCAATACGTTGGACCGATTAAAATCGGTCAAAAATCGGAAAAACATTATTGAACCGCTTGAACCGATCATTTTGATGAACCGACCGGTTCAGAAAAAAAAGAAAAAAAAGTTGGGCCGAAAAGAAAGAAGTGGGCTTTGGGAAAATTGGGCCATGAAAAAAAATTATACTTGAAGACCTTTTAAATCAGTTTTTATTTTTTATTTTCTTTTTCTTTTTAATTATAAAAGAATTTTTTAATTGATATTTGTGTTTGAATGAATAATTATTTAAGATATATTTTTTATTAATAATTTTTGTATCAAATAAAATATTAATTGATCATAACTTTTGAAAATAAATTTAATTTCTTTTCATATTTATTTACTTATTTGGAATTCTTTATGTAAACTATAAATATATTTTAATTTAATAATATCCGATTTGACCATCTGATTTAATCGGTTCGATCAGTTAAATCTGACCCGAATGCTCCTCCGAGTCGATGTCCGATTCGATTATGACAATATTGCTTAAACCCTTAAGCAACCGATATATATAGAAAGACAGGTTTCCAGATGTCATAAATATCTTTAGGCCACGACGTTCTTGATACTACAAGCCAGCTAGCTTCTTGATTGCTTGTGATGACCTAAAGTTCCATGATTTATATTTTTAGGAGGAATATGTACTACAAGAAGAATGTCAATTACGACAACACGACCGGGAACTCGCGACCTGATTATTCAGCCATATCTTTTATGAAAAATGACATTTGCAAGCATGTATTGTAATACCCCAAAAACGTAAGCACGCGAGTCTCGTCCACATGAATCTTCCACGGTGTTACATAGATCGATGGACCTACTCATCATTAATAAAACTAATAAGTTCACAACGATAGGATAGAGATAACTAAGGGTTAATTTAGTTAGTTGTAAAGGCAATTACACATAAGTGCTTTTCTAGTAAAGTCATTTTTTTTAATTTATAGTAGAGTCATTTACTCATTTATGATTGTTGCAGTAAATTGGAAAGTGAATGAAAGTTGACTTCCAAATTAGCATTGATCATGGACACATTTTTACACATTATATGATAAAAAAAATAAATTATGCTCGAATTTTCTTATTTTTTTATAACGTTATTTATTTCGAATAATGGGATTACATTATAATTATAACTAACATAAAATTAAATATAAATCAATCAACTAATTATTAATGAAAATAATATTTAAAAATTACACTTATTCGAAAAAACAAATATATAAATAATATATAAATTAAATGCCCTCATAATAGTATAGTTAACTTTGAAATAATAAATTGACAATTGTTTTAGTTATCAGAATTATAAAAGATAAAGTTATGAAATATTAAATAGAAAATAAGGGAACAATTTTTTTTCTACACGATATGGGCCAAAATTTTAACCAACACTAATATAAATTTTATATAAAATATAAATGAAAGCATATAAAATGAAATTTAATAATTATAATTTTTTTATCAACCAGATTTATACAAAAGAGAAATAAGGAGAAATAAAAAGAGAAATAAGGAGAACATTATAACAAAATATTATATACTTTATTCAAAAGAAATGTTATAAATCAAACTTTTAAATATCTAGATACAACTATCAGAAAACAAATAATTCACATTTTAAAAGTTCAGTAACATCTACAAAAAAATAATAAAATAAAAAAATAAAAATAAAAGAATTAATTAACTTTTTAGTAAGAAATTGATAGCTATTATTTGAATAAATATGACATGGTACTCCACCAAAAATGGAAATAAAATTATTAAACGAAAATTAATTCAAAATAATATCATAATAGAGAATATTGTTTTATTGAAAATATATTGATAGAAAAGTAAATATTGAAATAAAATATTATATAATAAGATAAATTGTTTAAATAAAATAATAATATAATTAATAGAATTTCTATATAATTAAATAATTATTTATCTATTACTAGATGATAATACTTTTATTCTAATCATTTACATTCTAAACTCCAACCAAACAAAGGAATTAATTTTTCAGAATTTTAATTACCAATCCAAATAAGAAAAAATAACTAGAATTTCTAAGTACAATCATTTAAATTTTGAATTTTCAATTACATCAAACCAAACTCATCCTAAATCGCTACAGAAGATATCTAATAACAATAAAATTCATGGCAACGAAAATATAATTAAACCCAAATAACATCTTACATCTAGCCACATAAGGGCATAATATAAAGTCATGCAGACCCACAAATATCTTAAGAGTCTTAGGCTCATTTTACTCCTAATATAATCAAATAAGTTTGTTAGACAAAACTACTAATGACTTAAACAAAATCTACTAGACCTAAACATAATCATGTGCATATTAAAGCCATTAGCAAATCACTGTTAAGTTCATCACTAATCATCACCTGCATGGATCCAGAAGTAGTCGAAGTGAAAAGCCCCCTATTAAAATATGCAAAGGTCGGCCTACATTATGTAATATGCACATCATTTTGTAATCATCATGATTATTAGAATAATCTTTAAACATAGACCATTTCAAGATCATCATAAGCATAGAGCATTGCATAACATAGAGATGACATACATTAAACGTTTCATACATTGACATAACAAACATGAAGCATAAAAGTGACTAGCAACTTATGTTCATGTTCATCATCATTTACATCTTAGTCATATGATCCATTTGAGTTCTTTTTCATTTACATCATGAACAAAATCATATGACCCATTATTAACTTTGCATAAAGAGTCACGAGTTACATCAAAATATCATCATCGGCTAGCTAGGTCAACTTTCTTTTTGGGGTCCATATAGAAAGTGCACCCACTATTATTAGTGAGTGGACATCGCCTCCCAAGAAGTGTCTTTGACTACTTCCCACATCATTGATGCATCTCGACGAAATTCTTCATGCATCATCTTCTTTGCAATACATCAAACATTGTAATCAATCTTGCATACTTTAACCTAATTACGACTTCATGTCTAGGTGTATAACAATCATCAAACAAGATTTTCTACTCTAAGAGCATAAAACATAACATATAATTGATCAAATAGAAATTAAGAATGCATCATTATAACACGCATTAGGCACTTTTCATGGCTCGTGAATTGACCCTTTAGACCGTTAATTGGCACTTCACGCCTGCGTGTTGTCCTAAGTTGTTCAGTTATAACAATGAATTTGGTGAACCTTTACGAGTCATGAAGGTCATTGGCTTTTGTCCTAGTGCCATTAAGGCTAACTAGGTTTGTTGATTCAGTAAGACAGTTGAACCTGAGGGAATGCAGTTACGATTGTCCCTGAATAAATTTATAATAGTTTAGTCCCTGAGGGAATGCCCGTTATAGATGTACTTTAAGGAACCCGTACCAATTTAATCCCAATAGCAATCCATTAATAGTTGCTCGCGAAGGAACCCAATTACTCCATGTTTGAGGTTTGTGTTGACAGTTTACTAGGAGACAAATCATCCTCTTCGTGCATATATTCAATCACATGCAATATTAGGTTTGAGTATTAGTAGTCAATAAGGCATACAAATTAATAACAATAACTTTATCATCTTTTCAGGCACTAGAACACAACCAACATCATCTAGGGACACGGTCCATTTTTGGGATAACAATATTTTAACTTTTACCTCTCAAAACCTTGCCCATGTTCTAGAAGAACAAAGTCCATTTTACCTACAACAGTTGGAGTTCGTCCGCATTCATTTTAAACACGGTCTTCGCGGGCTAGACACGGTCCACGCTAAGCCTTTGTGTTGAGTCCATTTTATCCCCTAGGTCGATAGCGTTGGTGGTTTTCCACTAATCTTTTACGTCCTTCCTTTATCAGTTAATGAGCGGCGTATAGGACCTTTGGTCCTCACTGCACCGCATTAGTACGAATGTTTCTTCCATGTTGTCTATCCACCTCTCGGCCTCATCAAAATCGGTGCTACCATCAAACTGGGAGAGTGAAGCTTTAGGAATTGTTGAATGGTATCCTTGTAGTGTTTTCTTGCTAGTTTCGTTGGCCTCCTTGAGGTTGTTGGCCTTGATTGCCTAAGGTCTAATTATTTTGGGCATTGTTTTGCGTCTTATCTTGGTTCGGGTTACTTCTAGCCTGTTGACTACCAGCATCTCAGGGAGTCATCTACGTTGACAACAAGTGAATCAAAATATTAACTTTTCTATCGATAACCTCCTATGACTTTACCTATACTTTTCGTTGATGACACTATGATTGTTCATGATGCTTGCACATGAACTCTATTCATTTAGAGACAACTAAGAAGTGTCTCTCATTATTCTTAGATACCTTACTGTAACACCCCCAAATCCACACTTGTCATGTGGCAGAATATAGACACGGAGACGCTACGACAGTACTTCTTTGACTTGACTTTGACCAGAAGACTAACTAAAAATTATGCGAAAGCAATAATTTTAAAATAATAAAACTCTTGTTCAATAGTCTAGCTAAATATCATAATCTATTACATTGTTCCAATAATGAAAAGGACTAAATTAATAAAATAAATGTGAAGGCTAATTTGACTCAAGCTAGACTTCTATCATGTGCAAGCCTTCACATCATGAATACTTGTATCACCGGTGTCATCATCTATTCATCATTACTTCCCTCACATGTAGGATCAAAAGTAGGAGAAATGATATCTCATGAGCTATGAAGCCTAATATGTAAAGGCAATACAATAGGAAAAAATATATACAAAGACATGATGTATAATAGTAAAATCAGTAAATACATTTTCCTGCACTTTTATCTCTTTACCCTTTTATTTCTTACTTCTTGTTGTAACAGTACCAATAATCATTAACCTTTTAATTGCAAGAATCCAAGTTGCATCGTTGTGACACAATGTCCATTACTTTATGTTCAATAGGTTCAAGTCCAGTTCAGTTTGTTCTTAGGACCCTTTAATTCTTTGATTATGTTCACTTATAAAATTTAATTTGCTTTACATTTACCAGTCATGAAAGTCATTGGCTTTTGTTCTAGTGTCATTAAGGCTAGCTAGGCTTTTGTAAATTCAGTAAGACAATTGAACTTGAAGAAATGCAGTTATGATTGTCCCTGGATAAATCTATAATAATTTAGTCCCTAAGAGAATGTAGTTATAGATGTCCTTGAAGGAACTCGTACCAGATTAATCCCAGAAGGAACCCATTAATAGTTGCCCCCGAAGGAACCCAGTTATCCCATGAGGTTCATGTTGATAGTTCATCAAGAGACAAATCATCCTCCTCAGGCATACATTCAATCACATGCAGTATTTTTTATAGCTCCTAATAATAGAAGAATCTAGGGTTTGAGTATCAGTAGTCAATCGGGCATATAGATAAATAACAATAACCTTGTCATCTTTTTAGGCAATATAAAATGACCTACGTCATCTAGGTTCGTTTTACCTATTGTGACTGGAGTTCGTCCGCATTCACTTTAGGCACAACCCACGTCGGCTAGACACAGTCCATTTGAGCCTTTGCGAATAATTCAGTTTTGACACGACCAACGTGAGGGACTCTGCCCGTGTTCTAGGTTTGCATCAGGTGACACGACCCGATTCGTCAATGGATGTGACATGGCCCATGTCGGAGAATGACATGGTCCACGATTGATGTCAAAGAGACATGGCCATTTCTGTAACTTTAGAACACGGCTCATGTATGAGGCTAACATGGTCTGCGGCCATCATCAGAGTGTCGCGTCCATTTTTGTAGCAACAAACACGGCTCGTGCCGGGAATTGAGATGTTCATTTTATCCACATGGTGGTCCGACAATCCTTTATCGTCGAGTAACACATCCGCGTCCAGGGGCGATGCGATCTATTTCTGGCACTCCGATGAACTCCTGGATACATGGCTGGTGCTTTAGATGACACGTTCATTCTTACTTGTGAACACAATTCGTTTCCTATAGGATGCAGTCTGTATTCGAACTCCGTTGGACGGTTGATTGATGTAGATTCTCATCCTCGGTTGGGCATAGTTTCATTAACAGTTAAACAATAATAACACTGCCATATACATATGATAATACACATAGAGTTGATCCTCACAATTATATACCTTAGTTTGCAGTCCAATGATTCTTCTCGATCCTCGTGTCTCGACCTCATGTGCTTCAGGTGAGAGAGAGAACTCAAATGGGAGTATCCCCCTCTCTTAACCTCCTTATATAAGGGTTGTCTAAGAATAATCCAAGTCAAATTCCAGTTTGTCTCTTATTTTTACTTGATCCTAGATTAGATTAATAATAATTTATCTCTCGATTTATCTTATAAAATATCAATTTTTATTTCCAGCCGGAATAGTAAACATTAACCCAGACAACATGATCTATATTCCTCACGGTCCATGTCGTGTCTACTTATTATTCTATCCCATAACATGGTCTGTGTCCTATACGGACATGGTCTATTTTCTCCAACATGGTCCGACGAGTAGATATGGAAAGAAGTTATAAGACTCACTAAGAACTCATTGGAGGTCCCGAGTTTGATTCACCATATTTCCACACCTTGGACTCCTTCATTTGATGATTAAGCCTCCATCTTATGATTAGGTCGTTAGTGTTTGACTTTGAAACTTTGTTGTATTATGAATTTGGCAAACTGTGAAACTTGTATCGTGTTGTGTTGGACTTTCTATCGACTTTTAAATTTTACTATTTATTATGTTACATGGGTATGATCATAATATGTATTGTATATAAAGTTTTATTTACAAAATAAATATCTTTTCATTTCTGCTACAAAATTTGCAACAAAGTAATGATGACTTAGCGACAGAATGATTGCGGAAGTAAAAAATTACTTCGATGACTTGCAACGAAATAGTGATGAAGCAATAGTGGACTAGTAACGACATTGTTCGATACTTAATGACAATTTAGTTATGCCTTACCAATGTTCTAGTGATGGTCATTAAAATGAGGTATCGACAAGTTAACAATGCACTAGCAAGGTGAAGACATAGTAATGGTATGTCGACGCTTTTTTTTAAGAAGAATAAAACCAATGATAGGTTAGCAACAACTTAAGGACGGGGTAGTGATTGCGAATGACCTAGCGACGAAATGTAACCATCGCTACTAGGGACTTTTTTATTTAATGACACTTTTTAGCTGTTAAATTGTCGCAACTCTATCGTTAAAGAACATAAGGGTAGTTTAACAACAATTATGCGATAATTATTTTTGTCACTAATGTGCATTATTTTCTATCGGCACTTTTATCTTTTTTTCATTTGCATTCAATTTTTTGAATGTGCTCGTACATGAGGAGCTTGACTTGCATTCATTCACACCAAATCGTTTAAGTAGTTCCTTTGTATATTCTCTTATTGGGTCTGCTTGACTTGTAATCCAAGAAAGAATGTAAGTTCACTTGCAAAATTCATTTCAAATTCTTTTTTGCATAAAAGCTTTTAACTCTTTGGATATTTGTGTGTTCATTGAACAATACACTATATGATCTTCAGAAATATGAATTATCAAACTTATTCCTTGAAATTATTTTAGCAATAGTGCGGTGTCAAATTTTCCTTTGCAAAAACCATTTTCAACAAAAAATAAGCTACTCAAACATGCGTACCAAGCTTTAAGTGCTTGTTTGGTTCATATAGTGCCTTTGAGAGTTTAAAAATATGAAGAAAATAACATTTTCAGAGCCATCAACATATGCCTCATTAATAAAAATCATTCAAAAATGTAAATTTTGCATCTATTCTATAAAGTTTAAATTTTTAAAAACAAGCAAATGCTAGAAACATTCTAATTGTTTCCAAACGAACCTCAAGGTCAAAAGTCTCTTCAAAATCAACTTCTTCAATTTAAGATTAGTAATCCCTAACAACTAGTCTACTATTTTTTCTCACAATGGTCGGGATTCATCTAACTTGTGTGAACGACCCATTTAATGCAGTAATTGGACCCTTGGGCTGATATACAAACATCCAAATCTTATTTCTTTCAAAGTTATTGTGTTCTTCATGCGTGACACTAACCCACCCAAGATCATTTAAAGCTTCTTCAATATATTTAGGTAAAGTTTGATAAATGTAAGAAAAATCCATAGAGATTTTTAAAAAACTTTCTAGTCTTTATGTTGTCATTTATGATATTAACACATAACATTGTTCACCAAATGTGATCATGCATGCTTCCATATTTTTATTAAGATGATGCATGCTTCCATATTTTTATGCTCCCATATTTTTATTTTGTTCTTCATGCAACCCACCCAAGATCATTTAAAGCTTCTTCTATATCTTTAGGTAAAATTTGATAAATGTAAGAAAAATCCATAGAGATTTTTAAAAGAATTTCTAGTATTTATGTTGTCATTTATGATATTAACACATAACATTGTTCACCAAATGTGATGATGCATGCTTCCATATTTTTATTAGGAACCATGAATTATGAATTGGTTAGCTCTCCACTTGTTTTTTCTTGTTTGGTTCATGTGATAACATATCATTTGTGTGAAGGTATGAGCTTTGAATCTCTTGATTCAAAGTTTCCTCTTCATCATCCTTTTTCCTTTTCAAAAGTTTTTCTCAAAATAAAATTGTTAATCTCATTAAATTTTATAGTTATTGGTATGTGTTGCTTGTTTTAGAATATCGAAAATGGCAACACTACATTTTGCATCAAATTTATATAGCATGTCCTTGTTATTTAACAAAAAACATTCGCAACCAAACAGTTTGAAATATGAGATGTTAGCCTTCCTACCATAAATCATTTAAAATTATGTCTTGTTTCCCAAAGATATAATCAATGCGTGATTTTGAGTGTAACAGAAGATATTAATTGCTTTAGTAAATAAATATTTTAGCAAGTTTCTTTCGTTAAGTAAAGTATGTGCCATCTCTTGTAGTATCCTATTTTTTTTTCCAAACCATTCATTTTGTCGTGGATTTTTTTATGGTAGGAATTCTGTGTTATTCCATTTTCATCATAGAATTCCTCAAACTTTTTCTTTTCAAATTTTCCTCAATGATCACTTTGGATCTTAGAAATTTTGATACTTAATTCATTATGAAATATTTCTAGAAAACTTATCTAGTAATCAAGTAGTTTTGTGAGCAAGAAAAATAGTCTACAAAAAAATGAGAGAAATCATCAATTATGACAAATACATATTTTTTACCTCCAATGCTCATTACATCTATAGGTCAAAAAAGATGAAGACGAATAAGTTCTACAAGATGCTTTAAGCATTTTTCATGTTCCATGTCATCAAAATCAATAATTTAGACATTATAATACATAATTCCTATATGCATAACTTTATCATTTTCATCTTAAGGAAACACTTATTTCTCAAATTTGATAGTAATGGAAAGATAAATAACTAAACATCAACAAATTCTTGAATATGAAACATACTACTAGTGCTAAATTGCTATCATGTATGTTTACTTAAAAAAGGACTTTTGCAAATGAGATTAAGGCATCGTAATGTGAATGTATTTTTTCTAGGATATTTTGCCTGAGTCTCAAATGCTCAAATGAAATGCATGATCGTTCCTTAGATAATTATGCCATAAGTCTTATCTCTAAATGCTCTACTTCTCATGAAATTTGACTTAAGTTGTTGTCTAGCAATGAAGAGAGTGAAAGCGAGGAAAATGCAACTTCGGATATAGATGATAGCTCCATATCTACCACATCCGAAAGAGAGTTATCCTTGTGCCTCATGGCAAATGATGAGGTATCCTCTTCTCACACAACTGATAGGGATAGTGATAAATGTGAAGAAGACATTGTTTATGACATGCATAGAGAATTCAATATAATGGTAAGAAAATACTCTATTTTGAAGAGAAAGAATATAGCCTTGATCTAGAAAACAACAAACTGGAAGAGAATAATGAGAATCTTGAAAAACAAATTTTGAACTAAATATCAAAGTGTTAACATTCAATAGTGAACTAGAAAACATGTTAACACCATTAGTTTTTTAAAACTAGAATTGCTAGAAGTCAAAAATAAATTTGAGACTTTCTCTTATGGTGGGAAGATGTTAGATGTCATGTTATCTCAACATAAAAGTCAACTAAATAAGAAAGGATTAGTTTTCGACTCATGTAATGATAATGTGTCTCAAGGAACTATCTTCATAAAAGCCTCACACATAGTTGATCCAAACTTACCTAGCACCTCTACTTGTTTAAATGAAAATAAACCTGCTATAGTCACTGAACCTATTGTTCCTGATAAAAATACCAGATGATTATTAAAAGTGAATGCAAATGGTAGATATAGAAATGTTGTAATAAGACCAAAGCAAAAACATTATGCCTTCACATATCATAGAAACACTAAATCTCCCCCACATGCATTCTGTTAAAAATGGTTATATACACTCCTACTCATATGTTACTCCTCTAGACGCAAATAACAATTCTGCTAATTCGAAAGTCTTGCACGCTGACAGGGATATACAGTCTATGAAAGTGTATAATAGAAAGGTCTATGATCATCATAGCCGCAAGGAAATGAATGCAAGGAATACTATATGTTTGTGTTGTAATAGGTTAGAGCATTATAGCTATAACTGTCGAGCTAGAAGAATTTGTTACTCCAATGTTAGATAAATTTGGGTTCCTAAGGAAACTATCAGCATTAACGCTTCAGGACCCAAAGTAGTTTGGGTACCAAAGATATAAATTTATGTATTGTTCTTGCAGGGTGCC
>LTAE01014305.1:0-11559 GCA_001647135.1 Pontederia paniculata | reverse complement strand
CATATCTTTGGTCGACCTTTTATGCTTCGCTGCTGCTCATCATATGCTCTCCTCCTCTGATGCTGGTCGACCGCTTATATCCTTAGGACGCCCACTTCATACATATGGTTCTTCTGATATATATTACGTGTGCAGTGGTCGTCCATTCCTTTAGCTCAGGTCGACCGCTGTACTGAACTTGAATATATCCTGTTACAGAAATCAGCTCAAACAAGTTCATCAGTTCACTTACAAATTTGTGATCATTCAAAATATTCTCGGGATCCTAGATTCAACAACTCCTAATCACAATACAAGTTAGTCCTAAAGAGTCATAATCATACTTAAACTCAACCTACAGAGTTTTTCCCTATAAATAGGACCCAACCCCCATCCCCCCCCCCTTTCCTCACACACACACTCTCTCTCCTCTCTTATCACGGAGTCAAATCATCATGGAGAAAGAAAGGTCAAGAAAAAGGTTCATCATAGAGGAGGAACAAGGAGAAGGACTTGGGGCAAAGAAGAAGAAGAGAGGTTAGCTACAAAACTAAGTATATAACTAGGACGATCAACCTTAGGGCTTTTCATATGTATATGATAGAATAGAGGTTTTATAAAAAGAATAGTTATGATTATGGATTTTGCATAAAATTATTATTGTAGTAGTTAATCATTATGATAATATGAAAGACGGGATGTAAATGAGAGTCTACAACCGCCAACAACATCTTGGAGACCGAACACAGGCCGTGTCTGTATCAACACATATCATGTTCACGTAGGCGAAAATGGCTGCATGTGCGGGTCATGTTTCGAAATGCATCAAAGCATGAGAAAATGGACTACGTCGCCCCTTGACACAGACCGTGTTCCCAGATCGAAGATGGAATTGACGTTGAACCTGACAAGGACCGTGTTCTAAGTTGCAGAAATGACCTACAACAAATGTGTTCACGGAATGAGTCTGAGAGGATGGAAATTGACCGCATCGCACCTCGACACGGCTGTGTCCCTCAATGTCACGGAGCAGGAAAACTAAACGGATCGACAAAACACGCTTGCCCCTGGAAGCGGGTCGCGTGTTTCCCAAATGCTAGTCGTATTCTTTGGGACAACAGTGGCGCATGTAGAAAAATGGATCGCGCCACCTAGACGCAGATCACGTTGTCAAATTGGGTCGGACATGAACTGTAACACGAACCGAGTCACCTCAAACTAGCCGCATCAAAGTTGAACTACAAAACTACTCCGCACAGACCGTGTTCAGTAACATAGGTTGTATCTGATGTAAACGAGAGTCGGGTCATCTTTAATCCAAACCATGCCCTGACAACAGTTGCCATGGAAATATATCGTGTACGTATCAGACACGGATCATGTTCCAACTGAGGAAAGGAGAACTAATCTGGAAATGAACCGTGTCAGTTCTGATGGTGAGTCATGATTCGTCACGTAATGAAATAAATGTTATTTTATTGATTGAATGATTGATTGAAATGAAGACCCTAGATCTCCAATGATAATAGAATTTAAAAGATGTATTGCATGTGATTGAATTGGTCCATGAAAGGTATGATTTGGTTCCCGATTGAATTGGTCCATGAAAGGTATGTTGGAGCAGTTATTTATGGGTAACTTTAAATGGGTTCCTTCATGTTCAATTTGGTTCCTTTAGGAATAACTGTCTGTATGTTCATTTGAGAACAACTGTAAATGGATTCCTTCTAGTCCAATTGGGTTCCTTCGGGAATAATTGTTAACTGGGTTCCTTTGGGAATAATTTCACTATTGTTTAATGGTTTCCCTTAATGACGCTGGGGCCAAAAACAATGACCTTCAAGATTGTTAAAGTTGAAATTACTTTATTTTTATAATTGAACAACTTAGGACAAAGAATAACTAAAAGAATAAAGGTTCCTAAGCAAAAGATTGAATTGTGTTTGAACCTAATGAACATAAATGAAATGGGCATTGTACATAGAAATACAATTGAGGTTCTTGCAATTGAAAGATTAATGTTATTGTAAAGAAGAAAATAAGGGAATTAAAGGTGAAAAGGTAAAATGGATCTGTTGGACTTAATTTCTCTATTGTATCTTTATATATAATTTTTCCTGTTGAATATTCCCTATACATATTGAGCTTCATCACTCATGAGAGAATTGTCTCCCCTGCTTTTGATCCTACAAGCAATAAGAACGATGATAGATGATGGCTCTAGTTATGCAAAAGTTCGTGATGTAGTGGCTCTCACATGATATGAGTCTAGCATGAGTTATGGTTATTTTGTTAATGATGTCTTCTCTTTACAATGTGAAAGGATATTTTATTATTTCTAGATTTATTTATAGAGTTTTTATTTTAAAATTATTAGTTTTGCATGATGTGTCCATATTGTTGACTAGTCTTTTGGTCAAAGTTAAGTCAAAGAAGTAATGTTGTAGCATCTCCAAAGAAGTATTCTGCCACATGGCAAGGCGGTCTTCTGGGGACAATGCAACAACACTAATTCTGAATAACACTAATTCAGTAGGAAAAATATTACTAAATACGATAAGTTTTTTTTATCAATGTGTTGGGTTTTTATTAATCGATTATCATCGAGGCCCACATCATGAAAGCAAATAAAAAAAGGAAAATGGACTTTGAGTCCAACTCAACAAGAGAAGTCATGCGACATTATAAAATGATATGAAAGCCAATCATTGAGCAACATTGATTGAAACAATGATGTTGTAACCCTCTCACACCATCAAGCAGATTCAAGAAGAGTTGAAGCCACGACCACACATGCAAAGTTGAAACCACTTCTGCCGCACACCATTAAGACAATACCGAGAGAGAAAAAACTTTGGGCATTTAATCGATCCATTTTTCTATGAAATTTAAAGCAGTAGTTCTTGGGACATTCTCATCATTCTTTAATATTCTGGTGAGATCATTCTACCATCTATTTCGTTGTTTTGGAGATATTGTTATATTATTTGGTTTCATCAAATATTCATTTTTAATATTATTATTATTGTATTCCTCTACTTATATCATAGAAGAAACTTTGAAACCTACTATTATTTCATAGTGAAAGATTTGTTGCTCGCTTCTGTAGTTTTTTCCTCCCATCTCGAGAGGTGTTCCACATAATTTTTTGTGCTTATAGTTTAATTTAATTTTCTATATTATTGCTATTATCATATTTAAATTTATGCATTCAGGAAAAAAAGATAATTTCACATATTTGTTCAATATTTTCCCAATAGTGTAATGCCCCCAGAATCAGACCTTGGCACCTAGCAAATTCATGATCTCGGGGACGCTGCGAGCTTATATCAATCACTTACTTTGACCAACCAATTGGCCCATGTCAACTAAAATCGAAAACATAAACTAAAGTATCATTTTTCAATAAAGAGACTATTAATTCGACACATCAGTTCCAATAAAAACTAGACATCAATGACTAAATCAAATAGACTACTAAGGACTCAAAATAACATCCATCTCTATAAAATGACTAGCAAGATACAATTAGGATCCTATGTCATGTGCAAAGCAGACCATCACGAGCTGCATCACCATCAGCACCATCATCAGTACCTATTAAATATCAGCGTGGCCTGCATAATTGAATTCGTGGGGGAAAATCCATGACTTGTGACACTCAGTATGTAAAGATCATATAGAAAGGAATAATAATCAGGGGTCAATAAGTGAGTAGATCAAACCTTTCTCCTTCATCTTTAAGACAGTAATCATGTGAGACATCATTACTTATTAGTTCTTTCATTATTTCTTTTCAGTCTTTCTTTTTTCAGTAACAGTGGCATGTATAGTTTATCAGTATATCCAGACCTAGTTCATTGTACTTATTTTCATTAATTTTGGTAGCATCTTTTAATTCAATCAATAATGAGCAATTACTAGTACATGAAGATTCCAGAGATCCGGCGTTATAATTGCTAGCTAGGCCATGTGGTCAACCCTAGACCCATTAGTAAATTTTCATCAGTAACAATAATAGTAACCATAAGGATAAATCTCTCAGTCTGTTAGAAATTCAAACACAATCATTAACATCTTTTAACTCTTCATTATCTATTATGCTAACTTCACATAAGAGGGATACTAGCCCTACCTCAACCAGATTCAATCAATCAAACATGCATGACATCAATATTTCCCGAACACATCCTGCATCAGGTGTGACACGACCCGTTGTTCCCGAGTTATTGTGTTCAAAACACATGTTTCAAAAGTGTATTTTAATCAGACAACACAGACCGTGTTAGGGTAACATAGACCGTTTTATCAGCTGATTTTTACACAGTCGTTACGAGGCAGTCTAAGGGTTCCCAGAACGTGGTCATCTCCGAAGGCATACAAATCGTTTTGTCCAGGGGAAACACGGTCGTGGTTGGAATAGCGCACGCCGAGTACGACGTGGTCGTCCTTCCAGAGGACGCAAACCGTGTTCTCATGAACGCAGTCTATTTCAGGCGGACGTGTTTCACGTAAGTACAGGTAATGCGGACCGTGTCATGGGGGAACACGGCCCGGAGTCCAATTATGCATTAAATTATTATTTCTTTTACTATATCATACGTATATGAAAAACCCTAAGGTTGATTCTCTTAATTATATACCTTGCTTTTCCATAGATCGATCTCGTTTCTTCTTTGTCAAGCATGCGCGACACGGCCCGTACCCTACTCGGACACGGTCCGTTGCCTTAGGTCTTCACGGTGCTCTGTTGTGCGGTTTGTGTCCCTTCATCAACATGGCCTGCTTTCTTCTTTGTCCCGTGCAACTTGGCTCGCGTCCCCTGTGGACACGGTCCCTGTTGGTCCTTCATGAACTGCGGCGCCGGGAGAGAGAGAGAGAGAGAGAGAGAGAGAGAGAGAGAGAGAGAGAGAGAGAGGGAGAGGGAGAGAGAGGGGAGGAAGAAGAGAGGGAGAGAGAGAATATCTAATGCCTTTGGCTTGAGAGAGAAAATAATGAGGTGAGAATAGGGGTTGGGTCCTATTTATAGGGAAGGGAATTCATCCCTACATGGAATTTGAATGCGATTAAAACTCTGACTTTGTATGCAATTATAATTATATAAGATGATCTTTCATATGTCTAGGAGTCATTTAAAATAGTTAATATAAGATTAAGACTATTAAATTTACATGAAAATATAATAATTTCAGTTCAATTCGAACTTTATATTTCCATATCTTATCATATTTTCCATTTATTTTATTTTTATTTATTTCAAAAATCTGAGGTGTTAATAATAACCTCCTTAAAAATAAATTCGTCCGCGAATTTGTCAATATCATCTGGATTCCTTAAAATTCATATTCATCAAGTTGATCCTCGAAAATTCTCCAGTTATTGAATCCAATCCTCATTTGATCATCCAAAATCTGTAGCCTCAATATATTATTTTCCTACTTATATTAAAAGATCCTCTAAAATGGTGTCATCATCAAAGCTTCCTTGATTTATACTCATAGGGGAACACAACCCATGTATGATTACAAGTTAATAATTTAACATTGTTTAAATTATCGAATCAAACCGAAGAACTCATCCATAGCAAATCCTATTAAGAGACAATTAATCCAGCGAAACTATTCTTTAATCATCATTAACAATGAGTTTAAAGCCTAAAAATCAATCCTCCTAATGATCCTAATTACATACCTTGAGGACTCATTCCTTTCTATCATTCCTCGATCTACGTGTTGTTGCTTACTCTTCGCTCTGTACATCATTGACCTTCTTCACCTCTTCCTGGCGCGATTCACGAGACCAGAAAAAATCCTCTAAGAAAGAGAGAGATAGGGAAGAAGAGAGGAGAGAGGAGGAGGGAAGAGAGGGGAGAGGTTTCCTACCGACTGGGTAGAAAGCAATGAGGGTTATGGGAAATTAATTTCATGTTAGGAGTTTATATAGGGCTCACTTAGGGTTTATAGAGTTTTAATCATGATTAACTCTAAGTCTATCATGGGTGAGCTGTCATGTCATCCCAACACGGCCCGTGTCCACTCAGGACACGGTCCGTGTTTGTTTTGGGCATTACAAATAGTGATATTAGAATTTGGTTATCGCATAAATGTAATGGAGGACAATAAATCCCCAATTGGATGTCTGTGCTGAGAGAGTCAAACTACTCTATTTGGATCATCGAATGATAAAATATTTGAATTCTCAAGACCTTTACGATCCAATCAATGGTGATGCTGCAAAACCTGAGGACATGAATGGTATAAAGTGGTGGAGATTAAATATCATGATAGTTGCACAATTTTGATAATGGATTAACATTAAGATGTTTAAACATATTGCAAATATTAATTAACTTGATAAAGTGTAGAAAAAAAATTACAAGAAATAGATGAACACAAATCACCGTAGAACAAGTTGCTCACTACAAGGAAACAATGTTTAGCGACGAAATAGTGCTCGCTATCTCCATTTATAATTAATTAACAAGCAACTAAAGAGGGAATATTTGCTTGCTAAATATTACTTGTAATCAGCGACAAAAAATTCCTCGCTAATTAGTCACAAGTTGTGTGCATGTACTTGTCATATTGTTTTTGAATTATGCATAAGTTTTTGGGGAAAAAATGTTTAAAAAATTTCCCGCTATTTGCTCATCTTGTGCTTGCTAATCCCTCACAAATTGTCCTTAATTTTCTCACAATTTTCCTTGAAAAAATCCAACTTTTTTAGGGAAAACATTGTCAAATGTTGCTCACTAAATGCTCGTATTATGCTTGCTAGTCGCTCTCTACTCGTAATTCCTCATAAAGTTTGTGTGTTAAAAAAACATTAAATATAATAGAAAAGTTAGATTTACATTTACATGTAATGATAATAACATCACATAACACAAATTCCATATAAGTATAAAAAATAATAATCAAATAACACAATCACATAATGTGAAATTCATTGTCACAAAACATAGATTATGTCAAGTTGAGAAATCATAACACACAGTCTCCATTTCATAAAATACACCCATTCATATAAACATATGTGAGGAACACATATCCTACTCATCATGGTCTGGATCAAAATGCAGAGGAACCCTATCATACACATCAAAACCTCCTCAAACAATGGCTTCACTATAGACTTTATGCATCAATTGACAATGACCTATAAACCTTCATAAGGAACTAGAGGGGCATTGACACAACCAGATATAGGACTAATAACAAAAGAAAGAGCTCGTGATGGAAGATGGCAATGGACCTATAAAGAAAAATCTCCCCACACTAGTAACTCCTCCGGCATCATGCCATAGTGTTGCGTCAAACCCAAGGGATGTGAGGATGAATGCTTCTTTTCTACAAGCATATCATAACTCTCCTCAAAATAGTAATAATTATATTCTTCACTAATAAAAGTTGTTTTCGAAGTAAATAAATTGATGGATTAAAAAAATGCGAAGACTTAACAAAATATTTTGCTCTTGAGATCAAGTCATTAATCTTCTTACTAGTCTTCATCTTCTTATATAACTTTCGATAATTGACCTTGCTTTTACTGTCATATTCCTATAATAAAGATGACCAATGTTATGTAATTATCAAATTGATAAGTAATTATTAATATGTACAAACTTATCGTGTGTTGTTTATGTTCCACAAATCTCATTGATTTTGTTGTGTGCTTTGATGATTCAGTCATAACTGCTCTATTTTGTTAGTCCGTGATATTTTTTTACTTTTCTTCATACATACAAATAAGAAGAACAATACATTATTTTTAGTTTAGAAAATATAACCATATTTATACCTTTTATAACTTACCAATAATTACATAAGCAAGCCCAAATATCCCTCGCTATCATTATTAGCGGATTATTGTTCGCTTCCAATATATTTCCAATAGTTTCTTTCATTGAAGCTCCATGATAATTGTAGAGGATATCACTCAACTGACGAGAAAATTTTTAGTTGTCACATTAGGGCGACCTAATTTAAATTTGGCATACGCAAGAAAAGAACATTAGTTATGTAATAGCAAATTTGAATTATTGAAAATTCAAATATTTATCCTGAAATCATTATACATGGCTTCTCTCAAATCCGAAAAAATTTGTTTCCAACACAGTCCACCAACAAGGAGTCGACTAATGACGATATCAATGATGCTTCTAGCAACACATCCAGATATGAAAGTTGTTAGGAAATCAAATTAGAATACATTTTAGAAGTCAAATAATATCTCAAATTAATTAAAAAAGTATTGAACTTACAGCTTCATTAGGTCATCAACTATAATGTCATTAGGAGGAATGACCCCATATGATAAATTCTCAAGACAGACAACTCATGATTGTTGAGATGTTAGTAGTAAAATTAATCAGTCTAAAAGTATGTCACATATACTATAACTATTTAATTACCAATTGTCATAGTGTTAAATATTCTATCCTAGCAATGTTCAAATGTCGAAGATGTGACGGGATCTACCAAGTTCTCTACCATGAGTAGCCATAACTTGTATGTGTGTATAGTCATAAAACTAAAAACAATAAAAACAAATTATAAAAAGAACACGCCTTTAAGTGCTTAAAATTGAATCAAACTCTTCTTTATATACTCCATGATTTATAAGATGTGGAATAAACTTGTATAAATAATGTTTGATGTACAAATGTAAGTGTTACTATTACTAAGTTCATTACCTGATAATTGGGAAACAATCATTGTCTACCTTAATAATTATCCTTCAAGAGGAAAGTTATCTTTAGAAATTTCAACGATAGCTAGTACAATGAAGAGATAAGAAGGTAAGAGGGCATAGCCAAAAATCAATCAGAAGCATTGATTGTTGAAGACTTTGGGAGAATAAATAGAGAAACTCTCAAAATTATGATTGTTCAAAGTCTAAAGAAAATTCAAGTTTAGGAAAGAACTTTCATTAATGTGGCAAGCCATGATGCTTCAAGAAAGAGTGCAGAAAACTGAAACATTACAAGTCACATTAAGGATCTAATGATACTAAAAAGGAGAAGGACAATGATGGAAGCAACATTGCAGGTATACTTACTTGCTAAAAAGGATTATTTCAATTATGCCACTTAACACTTAATTTGGATTTCAGATATTGCAACTTCTCATGCTATCCTTTATAAAAAAGTCTTCTTGACATATATAATGGGTACACTTGGATCAGTAAAGATGGAAAATGAGTTTGAGTGACAAATTGTTGGCATTGAAGATATACAGTTGAAGACCAACATGGGTGTAAGATTATGCTGAAAGATGTAAGGCATGCACTTGATACTTGTTTAAACCTAATTTCAATTAGAAAATTTGATGATGAAGGCTATGCGAGTAACTTCAAAGGGGAGATATGTAAACTAAGAGATGTTCATTACTTGCTAAAGGACACTTTAGTAAATACGATAAAGAGATATTTCCTTCAGAATTTTGGCATAAACAACCTGGTCTCAAGAATGATAAAGGACTTCATATTTTGGCTCGTCAAAATTTGTCTCCAAGTATAAAAGACACTATCTCTTAATGTAGGTATATATTATTTAGCCGGTAAGTGAACTCGTGTTAAATTTAAGAAACTTCATCTAGAAGTTCGCACATACTTGATTTGGTATATACTGATGTTTGATATAATAAAGATAAAACTCGAGGTTCTCTTTGTAAAAAGAACGAGTGACTTTAAGTGCTAAAAAAATAATTGGATTCTTATTCATTTACGCCTTGATACATTCTTATTCATTTGCACCTTGATGCATAAAAAATGAATCGAATTTTTATGCATCTCGCATATTTGTGTTTGAGAGGAACATTATCCAAGTAATAAGTGTCTTTCAGTGGTTGATTTATTTTATTTGTAGATTTTATGATGAGAATAGTATGTTTTATTGATGATTATTCTCGTCGCTCTAATAGGAAATGTAAGAATTTTGGTTCATGTAGTTCTCTTACTTATGAAGACCAATTGATTGATTATGGAGCTGCTTTGAGACATATGCAATATGGATATTCAAAATATCAATTTCCAACCTCTGACATGATTTAGTATTCTAGTTTTCAAAAACTATTATTTAATAATTCGAGTTTTGTGTTGACTATATTTGATGATTATTAGATTGGTCATTTTGGAAGATTAATTTTCTACAATTTTGAATTTTATATCATACATGTTGAATTATTGTTCTTTGACAGATTTGTATTCATTGTTTCCATTGGATTTAACACCCTTGGTTTTCATGAGAGATTCCCCATTATGTCCTTTGGAAACTTTCTGGTTCATTTGAATGATTCTTTTGATCATTTTAATATTTTCTATGTTGTGGGAATTCAATTGCATGTTTTTTTGAGAAGAATTAACATTGGAACAAATTGATTTTCTTGGTTTGGATGCATTTTTTTATTCGTGTTGAATCCTTATTTTTGAGGAGTACATTACACAATTTTTTAATAAAATCCTAATGCGTAGAGGAAGGTCTCTGAAATTTTGAGATATATTCCTAAATGTGCTTTCTTATCATGGGCATAAGATCTTTCACCCAAGGGAGTATAAACTTCCTATCATTATTCCTATGTTTAAGTTTCCTTTCATTATTTTTGTGTTTAAGTTTCTTTTTCAAGAACCAAAGTGGTCAATGGATCATGCACCTTGATGCATTCTCTTAATCTATATATTTGGATATTCATAGATTTGAGGATGAATCCTTTGAAGAGAAAAGGAGTGATATGATTTTGGAAGTTACCAAATTCGGTGAAGATATTAATTCAGCAGTTACCACATTGTTGAGGAAGGAAGATGTATAAATTCATAAGTTGCCATATTTGAAGAGGAGTGACGTGTCATGAAATTAACAATTGACAAATTCGAAGCTAACATATTGGAACCTGATGATGCACCACGAGTATAACAATCGTAGAATACTTCGCCAACATTAATAGTCACCTCATCATGTGGACATGAATAAAATTTTTAGTCTGGCTAAATTTAGAACTACGGAGATTAGGCTTTACTTGTTTAGATAGTTTAATTGGGTTGTTAGCCCATTAGCTCTTAATTTTCCTTTAGCTTCTTGGAGAAGGGTTTAGCAATCTCTTATAAATAGAGGACTTGCTCCAGATATGAATGTGATGTTGTGTCATCCTGAATTCCGATTTCCTGGGAGAGGATTGTTGGATAACTTGGCACCAAGAGGGGGGGTGAATTGGTGTAAAAACATTTTTCAAAACAATTAACACAAATAGATTATCACTTAGCAAATTGATAATAAATGCAAGAAAAAAGAAGTACAAATACAAGAAGAAGATTTGTTGACGAGGTTTGGCCCAACTCCTTGGCCTACGTCCCCGCTCCGACTTCTCACGCCTTGAGAACTTCGGAGTTTCACTATCAACTCTTCTTTTCGAATAGAGAGAAGAACCCTTTTACAACACTAGTCTTTTCTCCGCTCTAGAGGTAAGACCACACCTCTCTTCACAATGAGCTTTCTCTCAATATTACAAAGAAGGCTTCTCTCTCAATCTCTCTTACAATATAAACTCACTTTGAGAATAAGAGAAGGAGAGAAGAAATTTGCAA
>LTAE01014304.1:0-11561 GCA_001647135.1 Pontederia paniculata | reverse complement strand
ACTCCTTCATTATCGGTCGCCCTCTTTACATCTTTGGTCGACAGTTTATCCTTCTGCTCCTCATCACATGTATTCTCCCTCTATTGCTGGTCGACCGCTTCATATACCTAGAACGCCCACTGCACACATGTAGTTCTTCTGATATAAATTATGCGTGCACTGGTCGTCCATTCCTTCAACTCAGGTCGACCATTACTCTGAACTTGAATATATCCTATTAGAGAAATCAGCTCAACAAGTTCATCAGTACAGACTGAGTTCACTTACAAATTTGTGATCATTCAAAATACTCGTGGGATCCTAGATTCAACATAAAGGAAATAATATAGTCAAAAGAAGCACGAGAAATCACATAACATATTGAAGAAGGAGAAGATTAGGAAGCGGAAGAAATTGCATGATAGATAGAAGAAACAAAAAAACAACAAAAGAAGTTGCAGAAGAAGCAGGCATAAGAAGACTGGAAGAAGCCATCAGACTTTAAAGACTTTGTAATGTAACTTTGTATGGTGAAATAAAATGAGTAGAGGCGTGTCAGGAAACGACAATGTAAAACATGGAAGCACAATTTAAAACATGACGGGGAAACTTGATATAAATAGATCAAGGAAGGGGTAGAAGAAGAACTCATTTGGAAAATAGTAAAAGGCCTTTGCTGCTTTTGGAGCAACCGGGAGTTTGAATCCCTCTTTGTGTTTTGAGCCTTTCTCATTCCAATCTCTTTCCTCTTTTTACACTCATTCTCTTATTCTGTTGCTTGATTTCCTTTGTGCTAATCTGACTCATAGCAGGGAAACTCCGGCACTGGCACAATGGGACAACAATTGAGACACTCAGCACATCTCTCTCGGCGATGAGTTCCAAATCTCCGTGAACCCTAAAGACCCTGCTGATGCGTTCTATGTATACATGTAAATCATTAGCAAGTGCACTAGTCATATCAAGTAATAGATAATGAGTAGAGTGTCGATCCCACGAGTAAATTATTACCCTAAAGTTGACTCACTAAACTAAGAAAAGGGGTACATTGATTTTGGATAGGATGTGTTTCAAAAGAAATTAAAAATAAATGATCATGATTTTGGACAAAAAAGTCATGGTCGTGACCGAATAGTAATGTAATGGCCGACCATGCATCACGACCCGTGATTTGGGAATCACGATCGTGATCTAACAATTGATTTTCTCTTCATAATATGTCACAACCCGTGACAAGGGTATCGCGATCGTGATCGAACATATTCAATGCATCACACCCGCGATACAGACGTGACTGAACGACAATATTTCTTTCAGAAAGTCGTGGCCCATGATCTGGGAATCATGGTCATGACCGAAGTGGCATTCCTTCGTCCAATGTTCTCACGGCCCATGAAAATATTGTCACGGACGTGACCGAAACATGATTCTTCTCCTTCTTAATTCACTGCCCGTGACAAGCATGTCACAGTCGTGATCTAAGCTCAATATTATGCACTTTTGATTCTAACTCCAATTTTTGTCCAAATCTTGGTGGCCTTCTCTGGATGAGTCATTAAGTGTCATGAACATACAAAAATATCAGTTATGTAGACTCTGACTCCATAAAATAAAAAATAAGTGAAATATATATATAAAATGGATGCGTATTCTAACACAATGCATAAAAACTAAGACGCAAATGATATAAAAAAATGTGACTAAATTACTACGCATCACCTGCACAGAACAAACAAGAGAGAAAATTACAGCATGAGAGAGAAAAATAGAGAACGGTTTTTATATTTTAAGTGGGTGGACCACCGAGGCTTTACCTTGATGTGCGAGACGTAACTGAGCTATGGAGCATTAGGCATCTACAATAATCATGTAACAATAATTGGAGATGAATTTTGAGCTATTCACGCTGGAATTGAAGGCATGCACATCACAACATCTCAATCTTAACCAAGTCAATATAAGTGTTACCTTATAAAGGATTGAAGATTATACAGTATAAACTTATTATAACAATGATAAAACACATAAGATAAATTCTTCAAGTAATAAGAACAGTTAGAAAATAAAAAAAATGAAAAATAGGCCTTCCTACAATTTTGTGTGGATGGCCATGACATACCGTTGGCATGACGTGTCATTGTGTTCGTCCGTAGTGAACAAGCATGACAATCCATGTCGTGCCGCCATTGAGATGTTGGTCATGACCAATATTTTAAAAACCGAATCGGTGATCAAATCGGATGTCGACTAGGTCGCGATTAGATCAGTTCAACCTGATTGAATCAAATTTTATTCAAAAAAATAATATACTTTAACATACATATATGAAATAATAATGATTTACGTACATTTATAAAATAATAAAATACTCCAATGATAATTTACTCATAAATAAATTTACGTATATTAACTTCTAATATTATAATAATAGTTTTAATTTTATTTTATGCCTAACATCATGCCATCCTTCTTCCTTTATTATTTACCTTAATTAATTTTCACTTAATATTTCTTTTTCGCTCACAAATTCTCATTTTTTTCTTAATATTTCTCCTTTTGTTCTTTCCATTCATGTCTTTCTTCTTTTATGAGTATTTTTTTTCTCCTCGTCTTTTCAATATTCTTTTATGATTCTTTTTATTTTTACAACAATTAAAATTTCCTTTTATATGCTTTCTATCTTTTACTTTCTGTTATTTTTTAAATGAACACGATTATGGGTTGATCTAATTTTCTTTTATGATGGCTTGATCTAATTTTCTACCATTTATATCCCAAAATGATTAAAATCTAGGTTGAACCTAGTTTCTTGGTTCAACCCGAATTTTCTAGTTCATCTTAATTTTCTATGAAAACTAATTATGTATATTAAATTAGATCAGATCCGCTATCGATTCGTGATCGAGCCGACCAGTTCAGTTCGATTTTCCAAACATTGGACATCACACAACATACACACACAACAATCACAGTTCTAGTCCAGCCTAACATGATGATTTGAAAAAAAAAAGATTACATAGACTTATAATATTATAAAAGAAAGTAGTTAAATTAATAATTATATGATATTACAGTATAATTAAATATTTATATTATTAATTTATTACTTTGTAAATTACCATATGTTATAGTATCTAAACTCTATACTATATTAAATAGAAAAAATATCAAGGAGAGCATAACATTTAACAAACTCTTGAATCACAAATGATTATGGAAGAATTTAGTTACTATAATTGGATATTATTTTCTTTTTTCCTTTCATTTTATCAAATTCTTTTTTCTAGAAAAAATCTACTAATTTTTTCTCGATTCATTGACTCTTCGATTTTATCTGGTTCAAATAGTTTTAAACCAGTTCAACGGGCATTTCTCATTTTGACATCAAACTGAATTGAACTAACTCTTGGTTCGTGATTGAATTGGTGAAATCGATAGATGTTTTTATTAAAAAAAAACTATCAATCTCCTAAATTTTAATTTTCACGAGTCGACTTTTTCAAATTGGATCAATAGTATTAGTTATTATAATATATTACGCCGGAGAGAGCAGTTTTGCATTAATTATTCCCGGAAAGGGCAAAAGAGCGATCAGCTGTTTTGGCAACTAACCATTGAGATTGATCTCAACGGTAAAATGTGAACAGACTCACGGTATATGGGGTTTTCTATATCCACAACTGTCTTTTATTTATCTTCTCTTACTAATTTATTTATTATTAAATGTCTAACATACATTTTTTATATGGGGTGAATGAAACACTAAAAAAGTTTAGCTTCAAATCAATTGCACGTGTAGTTATCAATTCGTCATAAAGTTTTTTTCCCAAATTAATTCATTTTGTAATCAATTACCTATTTTACTAAAAGGCATTTTCTTTTGTGTTGCTATGCCTTCTAAAAATTTGATTTGCTATTATTTTAGTTTTCTCAACGTATATAAATCATAAATCAGACTGATCGATTCGCCCACTTGAACCGTGAATCATAAAGTCCAAACTGATTTCAATCCTGTTTTATCAATAAAACTATAACTTTTAAAAAGAAACTCAAAAATCGAAAATTAGATATAAAAAGGAAGAAGAAAATATGAAACAATTAAATGTTATTATTGGAAGAAGGAAAATAAGGTAAGAAAGAGGAGGATACCAAAGGAAATATTATTTGAAGAAGGAAAATAGAAAATTTAAGATATCACACCATGAAGAGAAAAAAATGGATTTATTCTAAAGAAGATTGAAAAAAAATTGAAAATTTATAAAAAAAATATTTTATTAATAGAATATAATAAAAAGTTGATGAACTTTATATTTATCTTTTTAAGATAAAAATTAAGGAAAGAGGAAAAGATGAAAAAAAGTGATATGTGATATATGAAATAAATGAAGATAGGAAAATGAGGAATTCAAAAAAACATAAACAAAGAATTATTAAATGAAATAAGATAGAAAAGGAAAGAAAAACAAAAGAAGCGAATTAATAATATTACAAGAAGAATATATTTTATAAAGTAAAAGGATAATTAAAAATCAATAATGTAATATCCTAAATAATTATTGCTTAAGTAATTCATATAATTAAAATTTTAAATTAAGATAAACTTTATTTAGTAATTAAATTTATGTTAGATATGATGTCTTATTTGTCTTTGAGTTATTACTTTAATTAACAATTAAATTGAGTAAATTACTCTTTAAGTAATTTAAAGTAAAATGGTCTATTTGAATTGTTCTATTTGCTTATGCAATTAATTGAGCTTAAGGCAATTGTGTCATCCTACAATTATTAATTTTAGTATAGTTTAATTTGACTCAAGTTAACTTACTTAATTAGTTCTAAACTAATTTCAGTTAAGTGCCTAATTGATAATTTTGTCCTCATCCTCAAGTTTGACAAATTAGTTTATTTAATTAGTCTTAAGATAATTCATATAATTAATTAATTTGTAACTAAATTAATTAACTTAATGTGTTTTAAGTCAATCCATTTTAGTTAATATTTTTAGATATGTATTTATAGGCACCTAACCGACCTATACCCAGCGACTTCAGCCCACCATATGAGCTCCACATAAATTATATTTTTACCAAATGCATCTAACCAATGATATACCACCTAGGATTTAACCTTGTCATGTTTTTTTTTTCTTTCAACCGACTTAGTTATGGTTCTTGCCTCCACATGTTTCATATATTTGATAATAATGTACATAAAAAAAAAAAAACTTTCACCTGGTCGTCTTTCTTAACCATCCGTGAGCATGCAACCAAAGCAAGGAGGAATAAACCTACTTGGTTGGAGCTAAGTTGACAAAAAAAAGAACAATTTATTAGGTCCAAAGTATGTATGGGTGGATTCCATGGATTTTTCTTAAAACTTTTTTGAAGCTTTAAACTTATAATAAATATAGTGTAAAGTTGAATAATTACTTGGTTGGATTTGTAGAGAATCAAATTATATAGTTTATGTTGTGAAAGTAAGTTAGAAACATATTTTTAATGTGAATTAGATAACTGAATGTTCACCTCATCAATAATATTCTTTATAATATTCCAAAAATTATAAACTTCTCTGGAATGACTCCTCTGAAGTCTAATTTCTACAGAAGAAAAAACATTATAAAAATAAAATATAATTAGAGAATTATGGATTGATTAGTGAGCATAGGTCTTGCTGATCAGGATGAACAGACATATCTATTTGTAAATCACACTATAATTTATCTACTTGAAGATAAAATATGAAAATTAGACATGTAAAACTTTACATAAGTAGAGTTTTAATCCAAGTGGAATTACCTCAAAAGCATATGCTTAGAATAAGTTATGAGAAAATAAATGATACCTATTAATTTTCAGAATTATAACTTGAATACTAGAATACCTATAATCACGAGAATTTCTATAAATAACTCATGAGGTAGAAAAATATAAAATCAATAAGTACTACTCAGACTTATTTGAGATTATGAATTGATATGAGTTGATAAGAATGAGTTTATGCATTATGGTTGTGATTTCCATTTGTGTTAATCACTTATTTCAAGGGATGGATATTATGAAATGTCATCCATGTGACTAATTATGATTATGAAATTTCGATGCATATTTCATATCAATTGTGCTTAATATATTTCGAATGTGGACTTTGAATTTTAATGTATATCATGTGACTTTAAGTGCTTTAATGAAGCTAATAAGTGAAAGATTATGTGGCACAATAATGGTAAAATTAAAATTAAGTGCCATACATGATAGTCTGTGAGGGTCACCTTTAAAATTAATCTATCGAGATTCCCAAGTAATGAAATCATTATATGACTCAAATGAGTAAGCTCTACGGGATAATGGTCCAAAGAGAGACCTATGATGCATCGATATGTGATGTGATATCGATTGAATTGAAACTAAGTGCCACACGTGATAATCTGTGGGGGCCACCTCTAGAATTTATCGGGATTCCTATGTAATGGAATCATTATATGGCTTAAATGAGCAAGTCCTACGGGGTTATGGTCCAAAGAGAGACCTATGGTGCACCGATATGTGATATAATACCGTTGTACCAACAGTGAATATGATAAGAAAAGATAATAAAGGAAAAGAGAAGATATGAACACGTGATATGATTTTATATGATGTACTTATGAGATCTCATGTGTTTCCTAAAAGAAATTTTTTGAATTATGGATTTATATGTGTATGGATTGATCATGCTTTAAGATATTGCCTTAAAAGATGTGAACATGTGATATGATTTGTATGATTTAATTGTGAAATTTGAATTTATATATGTATGGATTTATCTTGCTTAAAGATGTGCCTTATGTTCTACGAATAATATTTTAAAAGCAATTGACATTTGAGAATTTTAAATTCCATGATATGCATATAATTTTGTTTTGTGGCCCTAAATACAAGCCTTTGCTCACGGGAGAAATACTTTATTTTCTCTTGTACTTAGATCGTGAAGGTTAAGAGATGACGGGTGGCGGTTGATGCTCATGACACCATTTTGCTCATGTCACCATTTTGTCGCTTGTTTTATCTATTATGATACATATGAGGTTTTAATTTATAATTGCTAGAAGATATTATGTGTAATGAGTTTTTCTTGTTTATTTGTCAATTGTGATGGTCTGAACTTTTGAGGTATGTTATAAATAGCATCCGCTCACTCGAGTTTTCGGATCGTTATAGTTAATGATATTAGAGCAGGGTTCCATGTGCAAATGTCATGATTAACCACCCGAAGGTTCAGGATCCATTTCTGTCTTTGTAAGTTTTACATTGATTATGTCTCTCATTGTTAGTATAAACAAAATAATTTTACTTGTGTATGTAGATGGATGCCAATCACTCTAAAGAGGAAATGAACACCTAATGAATATCAAACCATCATTAATAGATTGATGTGTATAATTAAGTCTATGAAGAAAGATAAGAGTGCTAGCAACTATATTGTCAAAAGTGCCTCTCTGATATTTTGATGAATTTGTTTATGATTATGTATAGTGTTAAGAATGCTAATGTTATTTTTGAGTAAAGAGTATCTCACTTCTTTATTTATGAGTCGCATGTATCTAGAACTTAAACTCATACAAATGAATTGGATTTCATTTAAAAAGTGATCACACCTAATGGGTTATGGTTTTTAGGAAATATTTATGTGATGTGTATATATGCTCAAGACAAAGATTTGCCAATTGATCTGATTATCCTAACCATGATAAACTTTGATGTTACTGTGGGCATGGACTAATTGTCCTTATATGATGTTTGCCTCTTGTGCAAACAAAAGATAATACAAATGGGTAAATCAATAGTTCCAAATTGGTAGTCCATGGGATACCAAATAAGGATAATCGAGTTATAATTTTTGTAATAAGAATTTGCAGAATGCTTCAAAAGATTGTATAAGCTTCTTAACAAGTATAATAAAGATCGAGACACCAAGTCCAACCAAGCTATTGGAATAGATAGAGGTAGTTAAAAAATTTCCTAATATGTCCCAAGAGGATCTTTCTAGTTGACACCATATTGAGAAATCGAGTTAAAAATTAATTAGGGATTGGTCCAATATCAAAATATTATAGAATCACACTTACTGAGTTGCAAGAATTAAAGAAGCAACTACAAAAGTCACTAGATAAAAGCTTTATCTGACTTGTGTTTCACTATGGGGAGTGCTTATCTTGTTTATGAAAGAGGATGATGGATTCTTGAGGCTTGGTACTGATTACAAGATGTTGAATAAGGTCAGAATAAAGAACAAATATCCTTTACCTCATATTGATAATTTTTTTATGAATTTGAATCTACTGTTATCTTTGTCAAAATTAACTTATGCACTGGATATCATCAATTAAGAATTTAAAAAAAAATATTTCAAAAATTGCTTTCAGATCTAGGTATGGTATTATGAATTTCTAGTAATATCATTCAGTCTAATGAATGCACGAGATACATTTATGGATATGATGAACAAAGTGTTCAGATCATACTTAGATAAATTTGTCATTATATTTGTAAATGACATTCTAATATATCCCTTAGATAAAAAGCAACATAAAGAACATTTGAAAATTGTGTTGGAGGCTTTGCGGCGACATAAATTGTATGCAAAGTTTTCGAAATGTGACTTTTGGATGGAACAAGTGGCCATATTGTATCAAATGATGAAATATCAATAGATCCATCAAATGTTAAGACAATGATAGAATGGAATTGTAATGCCCACAAATTCACACCCCATCACCTGGCAAAATGTAGTCTTGGAGACGCTACAAAAAATACTACTTTGAATTGACTTTGACCAAAAGACCTGGCCAACAATATGCAGAAGCAATAATTTTTAAGATAAAATAGTGTAGCAACATAAATCATCCTTTTACATTGTTCCATAAAAGAAAAGATAAAATTAAAAAAACTCAGTAAAAATCAATTCGACTCAAGCTAGACTTCTATCATGTGCAAGACTTCACATCATGAACTCTTCAATCACAAGTGTCATCATCTATTCATCATTACCTCCCTTGCCTATAGGATCAAGGGCAGGTAAAACAATATTCCATGAGCTATGAAACCCCCATGAGCTATGAAACCCAGTATATAATGGTAATACAATAGGGAAAAACATATATAAAAATATGATAAAGATCAATTAAACAATAATTCTTTTTGTCCTTTACTTTACCTCTTTACCTTTTCATTACCTCATCTCCTTTTTGTAATAATATCAATAAAAATGTCAATATTATTTATCAATTGCAAGAACCTCAATTGCAATGTTGTGAAGCAAAGCTCATTATCCTTTGTTCAATAGGTTCAAGCCTAATTCAATCTTTTACTTAGAACTCTTTATTCCTTTGGTCAATTTTTGTTCAATTATAACAATCAATTGTGAACCTTTAACAATCATGAAAATTATTAGCTTTTGTACCAGTGTCATTAAGGATAGTTAGGCCTGAAGAAAATCATTAACCAATAGTGGCAATTATACCATGAAAAGCCAATAATACTTTACTAAGAATTAATTGTTGTTTCTAAAGGAACTAATTTAACAATTGAACCGAAGAAGCCAACAATACTTCACTAAGAATTGTTTGTTGTTTATCAAGGAATCCAATTCAATTAGTAGGGACACTTCCCCTAAAGGAACCCAATTCCCCCACGGCAAGGGGCCAATTCACCGGGAACCAAATCATCCATTCATGACTCAATTCAATCACATGCAATTTCCTCTTTTAATCCTATCATTATAGAATTCTAGGTTTCATACTTCATACATCAATAAATAAAATAAGAACATACTTCATGCATCAATCAATAACATAAGAATAATTCCAAAATAAGAATAATTGAACAATTCTTTTTTCTGCAGCGGAAACGCAGCCCGTGCTCTCACGGACACGGTCCATTTTGGGCTCGGACACGATCCGTGTTGACCACCAACACGATCCGTGTCATGTGCGCGTGGTCTGGGATCGAGGCGTCCCAACCCACGTGCAATTTACCTCATTACGGCTGGCGCTAAGGCGCAACACGGCTCGCGTAAGTGAACACAGCCCGTTAAGAGGCCATTTTGGTCTCAAGTATCGTCATCATCACGCATTGCTCCATTGCCTCCTTGGAACATGATCCACGTCCAGGGACGACGCGGTCCATTTTCAGTGCTCCGACAAACTCCTATAAACACGACCAACGCTTTAAGCAACGTAGTTGTTCTTACATACGGATGCGGTATGTTTCCTGTCAGATGCGGTCCACATCCGTTTGTTGGCTGTTGACCTTTGTAACTCTATTTGCAATTAAATAATAATACTGTCATGTACATATAAAGATCCCTAGGGTTGTTCCTCCAATTGATTAGTTAACCTTTCTTCTTCAATTTGTGTTCCTTGCCCTCACGTGTATGACCTCCTCCTCATTAGTCCTCCAAGAGAGAGAGAGAGAGAGAGAGAGAGTATAAGGTCCTCCCCCCTCTAACCCTCCTTATATAGGAGTTACCTAGGCATAATCCTAGTCAAAATTAATTTAATCCCTCCTATCTCTCTTAAGATTAGGAGTCCTTTAAAACTAGTTTGAATAGAATTATAAATATTAATGAACTAAGATAGTAAGTTAACATTGCCTCTAATTTTTTCTTCTAATCCTAATCATATTATACTTTATCTTTCCTTTTTAAACTTTTAATATTTAATTTTAATTACATGAAATTCTTGTGTTAGAGGAATAAACAAAAACTATTGCTGAAAATAGGAGATTTACTCAAGACTTCTCAAAGATTTTGGCTCCTTTAACTAACTTGACGAGGAAAGGAGTAAAATTTGTATGGTCGCTTAAACGTGAATCAAATTTTCAAGAACTAAAAAAGAGATTAACTTTGATACTTTAGCTACTGGTAGTTTTATTATCTATACGGATGCATGTAGTACTTACCTTGGGTGTGTTTTAATGCAAAATGAAGAGTAGTGGCTTATGCATTAAGACAATTAAAAAATCATGAGAGGAACTACCCATCTTATGATATAAGAATTAGCTAGAATGGTGTTTCCCTTAATAAGAATTGGTGGCATGACTTATATGGAAAACATTTTGATTTATATAGAGTTTGAAGCATACAATTGATCAAAAGGAGCTTAATATGAGACAACATCATTGGTTAGAAGTTTTAAATAATTATGATTTTTTTATTATGTACCATCCAGGTAAACCTAATGTACTTGCAAGTGCATTAAACCGAAAATGAGAATCATCATTAGCGAGAATGAAAATCCATAAGTGGAATGTCTTGGATAGTGTACTAAAATGGAACCCAACCATATTTGAAGGAAGGATAATTTTTGTTGAATCTAGGATCCCGAGAATGTTTCGAATGATCACAAATTAGTAAAGTGAACTCAGCCTATACTAATGAACTTGTTGAGCTGATTTTTGAAACAGGATATACACAAGTTCAGAGTAGCGGTCGACCTAAGCTGAAGAGTGGACGACCAGTGCACTCGTAATTATATCAGAAGAACCACATGTGTGCAGTGGGCGTCCTATGTATATGAAGCGGTCGACCAACATCAGAGGGAG
>LTAE01014300.1:0-11566 GCA_001647135.1 Pontederia paniculata | reverse complement strand
ATCCCCAAAGAGTTTGGATAGGTTTAGAAATCTTTCTCCATCAATGGCCGGTGAGCTTGTAGAACTTGAAAAAAAAGAAAGAGGAAAGAAAAAAATATTATGGCTCTGATACCATGTTAGAAGAGTAATATGGAGAAAATATTTTTTTATATTCATTCTGGTGAGACTGTACATCTATATATAGTACATGAAAGGATCAGAAGAATAACCACCAATATCTATCTAATCTAACTAGAGAAGATTATCTAATCTAAACTAATCTAGATAATCACAAATCTGGATAATATCAGATCTGAATAACAATATATCTGGATAATATTAAATCTTTACAAATGATAAGATTAGATTCTCTAACAAGATCAAGTTTAAAGAAAAAGATGCATGCATGAGGATCAATTTGTATGATAACAGTTGTGAATCTTTAGCAATGGGCAAAATATGAAAAAAAAAATCACTTGTTAAAAACATATAAAACCATGGAAAGAAAATCAAAGCTTTTCTAAAAAAAATTGCTTGTTAAAATGATTAAAGCACGTACATACAAAAAAGTAACAGGTTAAATAGTAATTAATTTCTTGACAGTAAAGACATGGACAAAAAAAATATAAAAACATGGGTAAAGAAGCATCCGGTAGAAAAAAAAGTTTAAAGCTTTTCTAAAATATTCACTTGCTAAAAAGATTAAAACCACATGCAAAAGAAGTTGTAGGTTAAAATATCTAGTAATTTATTTCTTGACAGTAAAAACATGTACAAAAAAATATAAAAACATGGGTAAAGAAGCATCTAGTAGAAAAAAAATCAAAATTTTTCCAAAAGATTCACCTGCTAAAAAGATTAAAATCACATGCAAAAGAAGTTGTAGGTTAAAAAATGTAACCTGTTAATCAGTGCACATGGATCTATTGTCGAGTCGTCTTGAGAAGTCGTTCGCCGAGAAATCCTTGCCACGGGATCCCCTTGCGAGTCCGCCCGCCGAGAAATCGTTGCCGCGAGATCCTCTTGCGAGTTCGTTTGTCGAGCAATCGCTGTCGCGGGGATCCCCTTTGTCTAGTAATATCCACCACAAATTACCTTGGAGCTCCCTTTCTCCAGAAATCGCTAGGGCAGAGCAAAGCACAAAGCATAGAGTCACGGTGGGTGGTCAGGCGGCTTGGAAAGAGAGAGAGAGTTTTAGGTTTTGTTAAGAGTTTCAATATGGGGTTGCTATCAACCGTATGATCAAACAACGGATGGCCCAAATTGATCCCTCTTTATTTTCAGTAAACTAGAGTTGTTAATTTTAGATCAATCCGCATATATGGATTTAAACGGTGGATATTAAGTGGCCGTTTGGTGAGGCCATCCGTATTGGCCTCACCAAACCTTTCCCCATATAAATATACTACATTATACATTTTTAGTTATTAGTCTATGACTATGTCTATTTATTATTCTATCACACACATAGAAGATTTTTTTATGAAAACATATATCAATATTAAAAAAATTATTTCATTATTATTTTATTTAATTATGAATTAGTGTTATAATATCATATCCATATTTTTAAATGTTCTCACTCTTTTTTTTAAACTTTTAAATAAAAAGTAAAAATAATATAAATATCTTGAATTATATTATGTCGTACAAATAAGTTATTAAAATTACAATTAAAAATATAAATTGATGTTTAAAATATTTTTTAATTATATGAACAATTGGTGCATCTTTGAATAAAACTTTTGACTCGGCCACACAAAGCCGGGCTGTCTAGCGACAAGAAGATCAGACCTGCTTAGGAAGACCAGACCCAAAGACGGGCGGAACTTATGGCACAAACACGTTTGTTCTCTCAATTTGTCTTTTGCTCTCAATTTGTGATTCTGTGGAATTTATTTTGAAGTAACGGAATAAAAGAACACGCTCCATATATATATATATATATATATTACATATATATATGGTCTCAATACTGTTATTTTATAGAAGTGGAACAAAAGAACACGCTCCGTATATATAAAATAATGTTGCGTGATCCATTGGTTTGAGCAGCACATATCGTGAAATAGTTTCTAAATCAAGTAAACGATCAAACTGAGCTAAAAGATACGATTGGCTTTTCTTCGTGACACACCCATCATGTAACATTATTTTATTATATAAAATAATTTTATCATACCAAATCATTTCAAAAAGATGTTACGATTATTGAAGAATAGTATAGTAATATTTATTTTTTTAAATAATTGTTTGATCATGGGCGGAGGCAAGGGGGGTGCAAGAGGGTTTAGTGGCACCCCCTGGGTAGAGGTCATCCAATCATAAGTGGAGGTCTCATCTTCTATTCTCCTTAATTACCCAATTTTTCTCTTTTTTTTTCTTTTTCTTATACTTAATTTATCTTTTCTTATTTTTACTTTCTTATTATTTATTCTTTATTTTTACTCAAATATTATCTAATGTACTCTTTCATAGTTTATTTATTTATTTTATTATATGCATACTTCTATTTTCTTATTTTTTATCCTTTATCTTTACTCAAATATTAGCTCATATTATTTCAAAAAAATATCATTCATTTATATTATATTAAAGTTTATTATTTCACTAATATAATATATATATATATACTTTTACTTATTAGTCTATATTATGCATATCTACTTATTATTCTATCACACATATAAAAGTATATTTTTTATGGAAATATATATATCAATATTATTATTTTATTATTATTGTTTTATTTAATTATGAATTAATATTATAATATCATATCCATATTTTTAAATATTCNATTTGTTTCAATAAAAAATTAAATGAGAAAAGATTTTACAAAAAAAATCTTCTGCCATTTGATTCCGTGATAAATATTAAATTAAAGTAACATATTAATTATTCTTAATACATATTGAGGATTGAAAATGCTTTTTTTGTTTTTTTTTTAAAATAAATATACAGCTTTGTTGTCATACATAAGAATACTAGAAAAAAAATTTTACCTGTAAAATAGAATAGTTTCATCCTAAAAAATAGAGCCTAACATAAAACTGTTATTAGCAGAAGCGATCAATTAATTTCATAGTTCTTAATTGAATTCCTTTTTAACTCTTATAAGGCTTTGTGGGTCAAGGCTCTTCCCCTCGCGATTGGTCGACTGCTCGTCAAAACATCTATGCTTATTGTAAGATGTATAGACCGGGTTGCAGATAATGACTGGAGTGTTGTTGGTACGTACCTCTTATAAGGCTTTGTTTCTCTGCTTGTAATAATTAAGGGAAAGCATTTTAAATATACTTCTCTGTCTGGGTTGTAAACTGAGGTAGAATTTTCAGCTTTTCCTTTCAGAAGAAAAAAAAAATTGGTGGAATGAAAAAAAAGTGCCTACTAAAGAAGTTGAAACTCGATGGCTTGGTCTATGTTTGTATTAAAATATGATTAAATGGTTCTTCTTATAACTATTTCCGCGATCTAATACTAATATTTATGTAAAAACCTATAATAAGGTCAATGATTTAATTTCGCATTAGTAAAACACGGAGGTTATAAGTTTATATGTGATCATCATCTTCATCATTGAAAAAAATCGTGAGAGACTAAGTGTGATGCGGAACAAATTAAGAGTTTTGTATATGACACCTCTAGAAGTCAAAGCGGATAATATTTAAAGACTCATTTTAAATTTGTCTGTGTCATAGACTCAAAATGAATAAATTTTTTAATCGAATTGAAGACGTTACAATTTTTCCGTGAGTGCATGGTATCTGTTTTTTTAACTCGATCGGAACCCAAATAATTAGGACTGACTAATCCGAACATTGTACAATGAGCTAGATTAATTTTAAAATCGACGATTTCGCCAACTATAAGTTGACACATGAAAAAAAATTTGCGTCTGTTTGTTTTGGTACTCACTCGGAAATTCAAATATTTAATACTGACTCATTCGAAATCGAGATAAAATAAAGTAATATAATATTTTATTAACGACTCTAAAAATTAAACTTAAAGTTAATTAATTATATTATCTGTTATTATCATATCATCGTTATTAATATCGTATCTTATCGAGTGTATTGTATCGGTTTTGCCAAAGGCCCATAAAACCGGTAATAGGATCAAATCCTCCCTCAGCCTATTTTCCCAAGCATAAATAAATATGGTAAGTAAATATTTAATTAATAAGTATCAGTTAATTATTGTATTATTTTAAATATTTATTTTTCTATAAATATTGCAATATCATGTACGTATTCGTATAATTCAGATTAGTTAGAATTATTCCGTACCATTACTTTAATGTTATCATTTATTTTCATTTGCCTTGAATTAGGATTATATAGTTATGCAAATGAATCTGAGAGTACCAATATAATTTATATGTTTTTTATTTCAATTTAACGAGCACTATACATTATCAAAATTATATATATTATATTATTATAATTTTAAAATGTATTTTATTTTTTGTTTAATTCTCATTTTAAACAAATACTATTTATATTAATAGTTTTTAATACCTATAATTCCCATTTATCAATCAAACGACTTATATTTTAACAAGAAAAAGTAAATTGGTGGGCACATATGATTAGCGGGTTGTGCCTCGGATTAAGAGACCGGGAGCTAGTAGCCCCGAGTTCGAGCTCCGGAGTCGCCAATTTGGTCAGGATTTACCCTGTCGCTCCCGTCCGAACACCGAATTAGTCGGGTGTTAAGAGCCCTGGACACCGGTGAGTCTAGATCGAAAAAAAATATTTTAACAAAAAAATCCACAAAAATACTTTTAATGCAGGGCGCAATATTTCTAATTTTCAACATTTAAATTTTATAATCAAATTGCTTCATAGTGATTTGCCAGATCAGAAGTTGTACAATGAGATTAATTTCACCAACTATAAGTTTATGAATAGTAAGTTGACACAGGATAATTGACTCCTTAGAGAAAATCTCCAGAGGCTTCTTGTGGTCTTCAGAAGAAGGTAAGAAAGGTATTCACCTCATCAATTGGCAAACTGTGCTGCTGCCTAGATGCTTAGGTGGTCTCGGCATTCGCAATTTAAATCTTGTTACTACTTCCCTAAATGCTAAGCGTGTCATAGATATTCTTAATAAAGGAAAAAACTTATGGACACAATTGGTGCAATCAAAATATGGAGTACCACATCCTTGGAAACAAACTGATCACAAAGTCAAAGGTGCAGGAAGTTGGAAATTAATCCTAAGGGTAATGGATAACATGAGACTAGGAATCAAAAGGCATATTGGTAATGGAATTAGTACCAATGTTATTAATGATCCTTGGATTTTTTATGTTCCTTTATCTCATATGCCTACTTTTATTAACATGGATACAATGCCTGCTCTTCTAGATTTAACTGTTAACTTCTTCATATCTAATTGCTCTTGGGACTTGGAAGCACTTAATGATTACTTTGGAGATTCTCTGGTCTCTACTATTAATTCTATATTTCTTTCTTCTTACCCCGGTGATGATCAGTGGATATGGTCCCCAGATATTCATGGGGTAGCAACTGCAAAGTCTATGTATAAATTCATATGCATGCCAGACTCCCTCCCCGATAACTCTGGATGGCCAGGGTGGAATATCATATGGCGTATCCCAGTTCTGCATAAAATCCAACATTTTTTGTGGAAATTAGCTCACTCGTGTTTACCAACTCGAGATAGACTGCTCCTATTCGATCATACCATGACCTCTCTATGTCCTCTCTGTTGCCAGGAGTCCGAATCTAATATTCATCTATTCTTTGAATGTTCATTCAGCTCTCAGGTCTGGAATACATTTCAAGCTAAGTGCAACTTTCAGTTTCAGTTTAGACTGACATGGGGCTTGGGAGATTGGATTCAGGAAGGAACAAATCTAGCGAAGGAAGANTCATTCAGCTCTCAGGTCTGGAATACATTTCAAGCTAAGTGCAACTTTCAGTTTCAGTTTAGACTGACATGGGGCTTGGGAGATTGGATTCAGGAAGGAACAAATCTAGCGAAGGAAGAAAAACTCAAACTATTATCCCTCTTTGCTTTCTGCCTTTGGACCATTTGGAAAACACGTAATGATACCATATTCAATTCTACTCGGGCAACCAGTTATCGGGTTTGGAAAAGTGCCTTGACGAGCTATGATGAATCAATCCACTCTTCTGAGGGAAACAACCACCACCAACACCCCAAAGACCGATCTTCGGTTAGATGGGAGGCTCCTCCAGCTGGTTGGGTTACACTCAACACTGATGGCTCCTTTTTAGGAGCGGACAGAGTGGGAGGGGCTGGATTCTTAATTCGTGACTTTAACAACTTACTTATAAATGCAGGTGCCTTGCGGTATGATGCAGATTCTGCCTTGGCGACCGAAATTTGGGGGATGAGGATTGGTCTCCTAAAATGCAAGGATCTCAATATTCGACGCATCCGCTGCGAATCAGATTCACTGGTGCTCGTCAATCTCCTCAAAGAACCATCTGAATGCCCATGGAAGATCCGGAACATTGCGCAAGACATCTGTAATATGATTCCTTTTTTTGATGATTTTGAAGTTAAACATGTATACCGCGAAGCGAATCGCGCCGCAAATCGATTAGCACAGTTAGGTAGAACATCAAACGAAAGTCTATTTTGGTCTGATGGTCTTCCCCGTGACCTCTCAGACATAATATGTATGGACTCTTTTGGTTAATATAGATGGTTTTATTTTAAAAAAAAGTTGACACAGGAAAAAAATTGTGCCGTGTGGTCGTCTATATACGAAATCTGATCAATAATGGCCTTCATATTATAAATGTACTTGATCATTATTTGGATAATATTATTGTTGCTCTATTTTATTATTATATAATAAATATTTATCATTATTAAAATGAAATAATACTATTTTTTTTTGAGTGACAGTCCATTTTTTCCATTTTTAAAATATTATTGTTGGATTCATTTGACGGCACAAAAATAATGTTTTATTTGTGGTGCGTGCATAATTTTTTCTTCATAATGTTAGTGTTTTTCTTAATTTGATGTTCACAAATAAATATAAGATTGATATTCTCGTATGATGTATTGCAAAGCCAATGATGATATAAAATGTATACATGAATATGTATTCAGTTCATATTATTCGATAAAATGATCAATCATGTAAAATACATAAACTGCAAGAAGAAAACTGATAGGACAAAAGGAATATTACATTAAATGTTTGAAGATTATCAATGAAAATGATCTAAAAATTTTGAATAAATTAAAAGGGGTAAATGAATATTTCGATGTAAATTTGGAAATAACAAAAAAATTCAATACAAAATGAGATATTGCCTATAAATCTTAAAAGACAATAAAAAGGCCGCGAGAACATCATTTTAAATCGTTAAAATCGTCTTATGTTGACCCCCAAAGAGTTTACTAAAATTTGGGGTACGTTTGATTTCAAAAATAATAAAAAAATATGATTTTTGCGTTGGACATCCAATTTCCATATATTGTAGTAGCCACAATAAAAAGGCATTTTTTACTCTGAATTAACTTCTAATTGTACTCGATTCACACCTAATTTTTTTTATCACTCCATCACCTTAGAAAGTGTTTGACCTATAAAATAATTAAACATAAAAAAATATGTAGATTGATGACAATAGAAAATAACATAAATAAAGTATTAAACAGATGTATGCAATACTAAAAATAATGAAAATAGTCTCAATGCATGCATGCTAAATTTTGCATGCATCAATCCGAAGAGGAAGGATGGAGCTTGGGTGCAGGTGCTCCAAATCTTTTTGTTATAACTACTGCTATCAATTAATCAATTTTCTTAAGGTGAAAAAGTTGTTATAACTACTGCTATCAATTAATCAATTTTCTTAAGGTGAAAAAGCCTACCACTGGAGTTACCATTAAAAAGAAGAGAAATGAATGATAATTTTATTTTGTCAAATATATTTAATTACATAAAATTAAAATTGAAAATAGGTTTTAAATATATCTTTCTCCTTCTTTATAATTTATTTTGGGATTGAAATAAAAATGAATTACTAAAAGAAATAGAGATAAACAAAAGAAATATTTTTTTAATTTTTTTTCGTTAAAAATATAACCAAACGAAATTAAATTATTAACCTTCATTTTATTTTTCTTATTTACCTTTCTTTCACTCTCAACTAAACGGACTCGTAAGTTGATAGCATCAATATTTTTAATTTTATTATTGAATGCATCTCATTATCCAAAAATTATTGATATAATACTTTTTTTCAAATAAATTAAGGTATTAATTTTTTTTAGTTTTAGAACAATTTCCCAGATTTTTTTATATTTAGTACGAGTAAATAATAAAATCATTTTTTCTAAAAAAATATTATGAATTTTTATATTAATTATATATGTTAGATATCATGTTCTTTTTATCTCGAGTTGAGAAATAGTGTTGCACCATACGAAGTCATTGACAATAATTTTTTTTGCTATTTTTTAGTTATAATAATGTATGCAGAATGCTTTATGGACGACTATAATCATTATTATTTCTTATATTGCAATACCAAATGATTCTCGAGCATAGTTCAAAACTTTCTAACTGGATATTAGAAAGAAGAAAGAAAATAATATATAAAATATATTTTGCAGGATCTCACGAATTTGCTTTAGATATTCAAAGGTCCATACTAGATACTATAGAATTTGGGGAACAAGGGCGTGGTGCAGTGGCTCACCCCTCGACTTGAGCACCGAGAGGTCTCCAGTTCGAATCCCACCGTGGGACTTATGTGCCTCTTTATTTTCAGTATTTCCTTTCAATGTATTAGGCCATAGACCTCCCTTTGTAATCGAAAAAAAAAGATACTATAGAATTTGCTTCTGACAATTCTGAAGTACAATGTGCATCGAGACGATAGTTCCTGACTCGAAGATTAAGTAATTTTGAGTTAATTTTTGAAATCACAACTTTGATCATGATGTACTTAGTGGTGGAGATAGGAATTATTTGAGTGAGTTCACAATTTTATGGATAAAACTTAATTACAATAATTAATTATTTTGGTCCAAAAATTAGTATTTTGTTAATTTAGAAAACATATTAAAATTATACATTCTACAAACATTTCCCAAATAACTTTTTTAAGCACTAAGTTTTAAAAATTAAATAAAATAATAATATTCACATTAAGAAATAAGTTATAAAAACAATTTAATTATGTTAAAGTTAACAAAATAATTGCATCAAGAGAATTCAAATACGAAAATTATGAGATTAAACGAATGCTATAGAACGTATAGTGACTTAAGTGTTCAAATTTTTAATTAAAAAATATCACAAATAAAAATTAAAACTTTTTAGAAATAACAGAATTAATATAAATATAGAATGAAATTTAGTACTTGTTTTAATTATTTTGGTCCAAAAATTAGTATTTGTTAATTTAGAAAACATATTAAAATTAAGTAAAAAGTACGTTCTACAGACATTTTTTCAAATAACTTTTTTAAGCACTAAGTTTTAAAAATTAAATAAAATAATAATATTCACATTAAGAAATAAGTTATAAAAACAATTTAATTATGTTAAAGTTAACAAAATAATTGCATCAAGAGAATTCAAATACGAAAATTATGAGATTAAACGAATGCTATAGAACGTATAGTGACTTAAGTGTTCAAATTTTTAATTAAAAAATATCACAAATAAAAATTAAAACTTTTTAGAAATAACAGAATTAATATAAATATAGAATGAAATTTAGTACTTGTTTTAATTATTTTGGTCCAAAAATTAGTATTTGTTAATTTAGAAAACATATTAAAATTAAGTAAAAAGTACGTTCTACAGACATTTTTTCAAATAACTTTTTTAAGCACTAAGTTTTAAAAATTAAATAAAATAATAATATTCACATTAAGAAATAAGTTATAAAAACAATTTAATTATGTTAAAGTTAACAAAATAATTGCATCAAGAGAATTCAAATACGAAAATTATGAGATTAAACGAATGCTATAGAACGTATAGTGACTTAAGTGTTCAAATTTTTAATTAAAAAATATCACAAATAAAAATTAAAACTTTTTAGAAATAACAGAATTAATATAAATATAGAATGAAATTTAGTACTTGTTTTAATTATTTTGGTCCAAAAATTAGTTTTTGTTAATTTAGAAAACATATTAAAATTAAGTAAAAAGTACGTTCTACAGACATTTTTTCAAATAACTTTTTTAAGCACTAAGTTTTAAAAAATAAATAAAATAATAATATTCACATTAAGAAATAAGTTATAAAAACAATTTAATTAAGTTAAATTTAACAAAATAATTGCATCAGGAGAATTCAAATACGAAAATTATGAGATTAAACGAATGCTATAGAACGTATAATGACTTAAGTGTTCAAATTTTTAATTAAAAATATCACGAATAGAAATTAAACTTTTTAAAAATAACAGAATTAATATAAATATAGAATGAAATTTAGTACTTGTTTTAATGAAAGAGAGACCAAGAACATATTATAATAGAAATAAGAAAAATAATATAAAATAATTAACAATATCTTCATGGTTAAAGAAAAATGACAAAAAAATAAATTTTGAAGTCCAAATATGTTATTAAAATTAATTAATATGTGACTATAAATTCATATTAGTACGTTATATTAAAAATATGTAAAAGATAAAATTTAATATTTGTTATTGATGATAAAGAAAAAAAGAAATTAAAAGTAAAGAAGAATTAATGACACATTATTTAAAAACGAGATGGATATGTTCAAGACAAACTGCTAAAAATAACAAAAAAGTTAAAAAATATTAAAAAGGAGAGATTCAATCCTTGATCATCTCAAACCGTTGTACAACACCAAAGCCACCATGGCAACATTTATATTCCGAATTTTAATGTGCTTAGCAAAAGAAAAACATATATCGAAATTTCACATGGCTCCACTGTGATCAACTCTAATTAGCAATCAAGTAACTAGAGTCATTCAAAAATTAACCAAAGAAGAAAACAACACAATAGTTACTTATGAACTTATGATGAGTGTGTATATATTTGCACTATTAATAACATACAATTTTAATGAATCACATAAATATCGAACCAAAAGAAATATATATGAAATAATAAAATTTTATACCTTACTAGAAGACATGATGTTTGTGACACTAATGAGAATACGATTAAAAGAGGTTTTAAATAAAAAAATATTATATGTATAAATAAGTGCATAACTTTTATAAGATTACAAAATGATATCTGGGTTTACTTGAGAATATATGAGGATATATAACTTAAATGTGTTCGGCAGCAAAAAAGAGAAATTAAAAAAAAAACTTTAACTGGTGAAAGCTCAGAATCGAATTCACGTTGTATTTATTCATATGGCTCCGCCCCTGATAAATATATAGAAGGTGAAGACTTTGATTCAAAATTAATTTGATTATGCACCTTGTACTCGTCAAACGAGGCAATTTGGTTAGAATGGTAGTTGTGTGCATTTCTTTTTGTAAAAACTATGATGATTAATTTGATTATGCACCTTGTACTCGTCAAACGAGGCAATTTGGTTAGAATGGTAGTT
>LTAE01014298.1:0-11567 GCA_001647135.1 Pontederia paniculata | reverse complement strand
TGCTTCGGTCGTCCACCGTTCACCCTCGGACATTCGTAGTTTAAAATCCGAAGCCTTTGTTCCTAAGTAAAGCTCCTTCGGTCATCCGCCAAACTTTTGGCCGACCGATCTTGATTTGAGTTCACTTCTTCAACTTGTCTCTAGTCGTCCGCTGATTGCACACCAATCTTCTCGGACGTCCACTCTTTAGTTGAAGACTTATGTCAAGCTCCTTCGGTCATCCGCGCTTCATCTTCGGTCAATCGATCTTGACATGTTCCAACTTCAACTTATCTTTAGTCGTCCGTTGATTGCACACCAATCTTCTTGGACGTCCACTCTCGAGTGAAGTCATCTGTCAAGCTCCTTCGGTCGTCCGCCAATCCTGCGGTCACCCGACTTGACCTCGTACCAACTTCAACTCATCTCTGGTCTTCAGTTGATTGCACACCAATCTTCTGGGATGTCCACTCTCGAGTGAAGCCATCTGTCAAGCTCCTTTGGTTGTCCGCGAATCCTGTGGTCGCCCGATTTGATCTTGTACCACCTTCTTAAACTTCTCTGGTCGTCCGCTAATTGCACACCAATCTCTTCGGTCGCCCGTACTTCACCTTAGGTCGACCGACTTGACTTGTGCCCACACCTTTGGCACTTCTGCGGTCATCCGTTGATTCTCCCTGAATCCCTTGGACGTCCACTTCTCTTCCTCTGAGTACTTCGGGCATCCGTTCATTCTACACTGAGATCCTCGGACGTCCGCTCCCTCTTCAATCCGTACTTTGGTCGTCCGCTCACTTTCCATTGAGATCCTCGGATGTCTGCCAAACCTTCTTTTGACAAGCTTCGGACGCTCGCTCATTTCCACTGAGATCCTCGGACATCCTTTCTTTCTTCTGACATTCTTCAGACGTCCTCTGACAACTCATCAGATTCCTTAGACGTCCATTATTTCTTCTGTCAGATGCTCTGGTCGCCGCTGCTTTGTCTCTTCAGCCCTCGGACGACCTCTGTCACCTTATCGATCGTCCGCTCATCCTGCGGTTGTCCGATCTTCAGTTCACCTCAGACCTGACAAACTCCTGGACGTCCACTTGTCTTCTCACGAAGACCCCAAACGACCTTTGTCTACGTCTGATATCCATCGGTCGTCCGCACTCCATCTTCGATCGACCGATCTTCATTCTATCATTAGCTTTGGTCGTCCGCTGCTTTAACTCATGAGCCTTCGGACGTCCACTCTACCTCCCGGTTGTCTACTGTCTTCACTCTGAAACCCGTGGACGACCATTACCTTCTTCCTCAGTTCTTTGGTCGTTCATTCCTTCATCTTCGGACGACCTCTCCTTCCTTAGCCAATCACCTCTTCGGCTAAGTCTCCTCACTGGCGTCCACTTCACCTTGGATCGTCCGTTCTTCATCTGTCGTACTGTTGGTTTAGAACCATCAGTCGTCCATTGTTCTTCATCGGACGACCTTCCCTGTTCATCCTTGTCTTCGGTCGTCCTCTCAATATCTTTGGTCGACCGCTCAGTATTTGACTCCATCTCTTTAGTCTTTGTTCTTCACATTGGTCAACCACTTCACATCCTTTGGACGACCGCTGCACACATAGGATTTTTCTTTTGCGTCTTCTTTGTGCATAGGTCGTTCGTTCTTTAACTTCGATCGACCTATCATTCTCTGAACATAGAAATCCTGTCTTTCAAAGATCAATTCAACAAGCTCATTAGTCAAGACTAAGTTCCCTCATAAATTTGTGATCACCAAAACAATCTCGGGATCCTAGATTCAACATAAATGAATATGTGAGTTGTGTGTTCTATATTTTTATAAATTACAAAGTTTTTTTTATCTAAATGATCTTATTCGCTCATCTCAATTTATAGGTTCAAATATTTAAACAGGTTCCATATCACATTGAATTTTTCAAACAAACACGCTACTTTGAGCCTAAGCCTAATGGATCAGGCGGGTGGGTGAGTCAAGATGCAGCTGAAGCCTATGTAAGTTGGTCATTTGATGTATCATCTAATTCATGTGTGTCACCTACAATGATTATTGTTTTCTAATGTTGTGGCTTTTATAGGACAAAATGGTGGAAATGTGTTTGGTATCACAATCATCCGATGCACTCATATCTTCTAGTGATATTGTAGACAAGTTCACGGGTGCTGCTTCAAGAGCATATTATTATCTAGGGAAAGGATATGGACCATCATCTATTGGGAAATCCTTTCGACGGAGGCTCATGGAGACACAATTTGAACAAACACTAAAGGACACTCGGGTTTGCTATGATGCATAAATTGATGCTTTAAAGAAGATAAATCAGGAATAAGGAAATCATATCAATTGGGTTTTGCTTGTATAACCAATAATTCTTTATTTTAGTTTAAGATTTATATTTCACAACAATAATTTTAAAATTTGCAATTATTGTCAGCTTGTGCAAACTGTACAAAAGCTTATGGAAAACATCCCTAGCACTTCAAGAGAAGCAATGAAGAGAGCTGACACCAATTCTGACACGCAAGGATGAAGACCATGCAAATTCAGAAACTTGATTATATTAGTTAATCATAAACTAGAACAAAACCTTTAAGTCATATGTGATTTGATTTAGAGTTTGGTACAGATTCTTCTAATATAACATTTCTTTAATGTCCTTCACCTTAACCATTTTTTTTATATATAATATATACATAATTAGTTTGATGTATTGCTAATCAGTCAATTTATTTTCATATAGATACTATTTCCCATAGATGTACATGTATGGCATATAATTCATCACTATATAGGTATAATTTACTATGAACATACATGTATAATATATATTATATAACTAACAATAACTAAATTCCAAAAATGTTGAGGGGACCAAGGTTTCCCCCAACTGAGTGTAGCTCCCTCCCTACCCAACTAAAGTTAAACAAGGTTAAGGCATTTGTCACTTTACCAAGGAAAGAAACATATTGCTCTTCATGTTGTGCTCACTTTTAAACTTAGAAGCAAAGTCCAAAATCAGAGAGGGATGTGAAAGGTTTGGCAGATCCACTAACCACCACCTCATCTCAATTGTTTCCTATCTTACTTTTATTTCAAGTCCACAAAAAAGATGCTTAATTAAGATTAGTTAGTTTTCACATAGACCTTATAGATCATAGGCTTTAGTGTTCAGGTTTACAAGTTCAATACATGCAAAACACACCCAAATTCAAAGGATAAATCAATCAAGTGGCGGATGGGGGAATCAAAAGCAGATTTGATATTTGTTTACCTGCCCTTGATGCTTGTAAGCAATCAAAGTTTCCACAACACAAAGGAAAAGAACCTTTGGCACATAAATTAATCAATATGCCGTTGCAGTGTTCAAAAAGATTAGTGGTGTTGACTTGGGTTATCTCTAAAAGATCTTGGCCTATTTTTAAATATATAAAAAATTATCTTTGCAATAAAGATAAGTATTCTGTAAGGAGAGAACATAAACTAATCAATATGCTACTGCAACCTTGGAGCAAAATGCATGCAGTGTTGGAAAAGATTAGTTGTGTTTGACTTGGGTAATCATTGAAAGCTCTTGGTCCATATTTGATAATATAAAAAGAAATATCTTTGCATTAAAGATAAATATTCTCTAAAGAGAGTAAACTAAACAAATACATGTTTAAAAACATTAGCCTATGAGTGAGATTTTTATGAGACACATGGAGAATTTAGGCCGATGATTTCAAGTCATAAAAAAGTGAGGGTCCTTCTATTATATTATATAATAAAACTAATTATTTGTTTTCTTGAATAATATTCATGTAAACAAGAGGGAATACTTATTGCATGAAATCATATCAATCAATTTTGTTAAGCCTACTAATATATTCTTGTTAATCTGTTGTGGAGTATATGGGTAGTCCACTAAAGGCATGTTGCATTAAGAGGGAATATACATTGGAGGCTTTTGGATTTATACTTGCATTTTTTTGTGTATCTAATGTATTGTGCAACAATATCTTTTTTGTACACCTAATATTTGTTGCATCAAATGTTGTTATAAGATACTTGAAGTGTGTGTGCCATCATTGCTTGTGTCATGCAATTGGGATTGGATTTATATCATGGATGTTGATGATAGACATCTATCTTTGAGCTACACTCACATTTCTTTTTTTTTTTATCAATTACTTGGACAAGTGATGAAATTTCAAAGTTTTCTTTACTAATTGATTATCCTTTACCAATTTATTTTATATGATATTAACATTTGATAAGTTTGGTAGTGTTTAAATGTAGCAAATAAACATAACAAATGTTTGCAATTTGACAATTAAAATGTTACTTGCAATTTAGTTTTGGTGACGTGTGAACGTCAACAATAGTAACTTTTGGTGGCGTTTGAACGTCACAAATATTTAGTATTTTGTGACGTTTCAACAATTATAAGAACTCATATTGTTGACAATTAGTGACGTTTAAACGCCATTTATCTATTACATTGAGACGTTTAAACGTCGCATAAAGTTTAAGTTTTTGTGACGTATATTTTTTTGGCGACGTTTATTTTATACACGTCATATACTTTTTGCAACGCAGCTATGGGGGCGTCTGAAGCCAACGTTTTCTAGGCGTCGCAAAAAGTTATTAGTGACGTTTAGTAAACATTTGGGGACGTTTAGTCCTAAAAAGTTAATTTTCTTGTAGTGTAAGTTGTTGAAGTTATTTTGAAATAAAACTATGAGTATTGGGTACTAGCTTATTAATAAATCTCCATATTTTTTTTAAATTCTCATATTTTAAAAAAAAATATGGATTAATAAGAATATTTTTATTTTCACTTAAATTTTTTTTGTAGAGGATTGAATAACAAGGCTCAAGAATGCATATTTTGAATTTTGAAAATATAAAATTTGAATACTAGTTATGAGATCTAAAGAAAATAATAACAAAAATAGAGATGTGATGTTACTTGAATTTAAAATTTTAGTGAACTTTAGTACATAAGGAATAGAGCAGTCATAGTTTATATATTGAATTTGAAAGTCATGAGTCAATACTAAATACAAATGATGTAAATGTATAAGATATTAAACAATAAAAATAAGCCACTTTTTAACTTTGTAAATCTACGAGAGAATAATTTTCATTAGATATGTTAATTTTAAATATTTGTGATTGCTCAAGAAGAAGAGCAAAAAATAAATCTGAAAAGAAACTTGTAATATTTGTGATTGCCCACAAGAAGAAATCCATTAGATTTAATCTTGGTTTAAATCATATATCTTTTAAAGAAATAAAGAATTAAAAATAAATTAGATAATAAGAATATTTCATTTTTTTAATATTATAACTAGAAAATTATAATAATCAAGTGATATCATTTTGTTGATTATTCTAAAAATTTTCAGATTATTCATTTACATATTCCTATTAAATTATTATTTAAATTTGAACGAGACATTATACATATATAGTGAAATTGATAATCTCTTTAGTTTGTGATTTCCATATTCATTCACGATATGTAGAGTACCTAATTTTGGAAAGTATATTATTTCAAAAGCAAGAAAGGTAACAAAGGGTAACGCAAGAAAATAAAAACAACAACTATTATTATGCTGATAAATTGGAGCTACAACACCATGGATATTTATGTGGCACAAGAACTAATGTTAAGATTTACAAAAGCTGATAAATTATAAAATAATTGGAACTTTGGTACACTGTCATAAGGGCACATCAAATATATCATTATGTGTCAAATATTTAGGATTTTCTTAATTGCAAAAGTAAAGGTAACAACTTATATTATGTAGATAATTATGTAGCATATTAATGTTTGGTTTTAAAAAGGTAGCAATTCTACAATAATTGAAGCTAAGCTACACTACCACAGTGGCATCTTAAATAAACTATAATGTGTCAAACATTTAAGACTTTTTTAATCACAAAAGATAACAACTTCTATCTATGTAGCTCATAATTGGATTTATAGAATGTAACAAATTTTAGGATTTACTCAGGGTTTACAACTAATTTTAGGGTTTATAATGCGTATTAAATTAGTCATATTTCACATATTATATTTAGTTTATTTTTTGTTAATTTAACTATTTCATGTATAATTTTGCTAAGTAATTCACTTTAATTAATTTTGCAGTCGAAATATACATAAATATTGTTATTTTATTTTCTAAGTCATTTAATAGAACAATGAGGGGAGATTATAAATGAATTAGAGTTGAACTCATCATGGAAATAATATTTTTTTTACCATCATGGTCTTGACAACAGTTTCACACCTGAGAGCGAATGTGCAACAAAATTTGTAGAATTGTCATGAGAATGTCACTCTATCATGACCATGAAGATGACTACACAAGCACGCTTGGAATTCACAATAATTTTTGCAACAAATGTTTAACTCAGTTTTCAAATATCATGATTCATGAAACAATTGTCATGCTCATGAGTGCATTTGTCAAGAAACCAATTTTTATAATCATGAGCCATGATAAATGAGTCACGATCGTGAATGAAAGATGAAGAGATCGATATGAAATATTGTCATGGCCATGGCATCCTTCACGGGGCGTGAGGGTTTTGACTTAATATAATGGAGTTACGACTAAGACATCTTTGTTCCGACCCATGAAATTCTGAATCTAATGAAAATTGAGTAGGATTTAAATTGATCAAATGTTATTTTTAAATATTATGCGCTTCATATTAGACAAATTTTTGGTGGAATATGGTCAAAACAAATCAAACAAAGATAGTACTCTTCTTATAGCTTATGATAGACTTGAAAAAGCTAAAAAAGGACCATAAGGGATTCAATTTGGATGATTGAACGGTTAGAAAAGGCGTCGATGGCAAGATAAAATTTTAAATATTTTATGCAAAGATTTCAGAGTACAAGTGTTGATAGTCCATACTTTATTCTCGTTAGTTTTGAAGGATGAATTCCGATTGTAATTTTTTGCTTAATTTTATAGAGTAATTTTATTACGAAAAGACCTTTGGTTTACTTAGTTTAATTGATTCTAGTTTTTATTCAATATGGACATAAGTGTTGTATTTAATGCTTTTCATCAATTGATTGAGATTCTTATTTTAACTAACATTTTGTATATGAATAGTCAATTATCGATTTTTATTCAATCTTTGAAATTGATTTTCGACTTTAAATTTAAGCATTGCATGTCATATCTTAGCAGCATTCTAGAGAGGAACATCATTATTATTCTATAGAGGAGCAATTGATAATTTAGGGATACAAATTAATGTATCTTAGTTTTTAGTAGATATAATTTTCATTCTGGAGAGGAATGATTAAATCTATCTAAAGTTAAGATAAGTTGATTCATCATGTAAAAGAAATCATATCTTAAAAATATATACTAATCAATCTAGGAATTTGAACAAAAAACATAGTTCAATTAGCACTATGGTGAAATAAAGTTTATCCCTATTTTATCCACCTAATCCAATGCTCGTTATCATCCAAACTTTTATTTTTTTGTTTTGATTTTAGAAAATATTTTATCCAAATATTTTTCGATATTCGACATTTTTCTCTTTCATTTTAATTTCATAGATATGTCCTATTATTTTATGCTCCATTTACTTAGATATTCCTACGCAACAAAATAGAAAAAAAAGGACCACACTAGAGAACCAAAATAAACATAGTGGGATCTTTTGTTTCAAAGAATTCGAGCAAAGGGCCGAAGAATGCAACGTTGAATTGATTATATATTTTTTGAATATAATTTCAATGTACATCGTGTTTTGTTATTTCAATTAAAATAAATTATTAAAATTTCAAATTCGAGTCTTCGAATTCGTTCAAGATGATACAGATTAGTCGAGATGAACTTCAAAAAATAATCGAAAAGAATAAGAGAGCTTTTACTTGATCTACTACCATCTTTTGTTGCTCATTAAAAATAAGAAATCTTGTTCAAATACCTCTTAAAAAATCTTGTTAGATTGATTTTTTTGTGGCAATTTTATTTTGTGTTCACTTGTTGTCATATTTTTTTATTGGCAAGCACGACAAGAGCAGAACATTTTTCTAACTTCTTCTTTCAACGCTCAATTACATTTCCATACTTACTAAATGCCGAGATAAGTTCATCTTCGGAAGCTAATGTTTCTCTAAGACACTAGTGATTTTGGAATTCTAACCTAAAAATATGTGCTACTAGTAACCTTATTTACTTTCTTCCTTTTGGATTTATCTTCTCAAAATTTTTCTTTGCAATACAATGGCAAAGGAAAGAAAGCAACATTTTGATATTTATTCACTATCTTTCTCTTGCTCATCTAGTTCTTCAATTCAATAGGATGGTTGCCAACACTTAATGGGTTGTACGTTTAAAAATGCTTGGATGAACAGTGGACGCTCTCTTCTCAACCGAACGCTTTTGGACGAACAAGAACAAACCGAAGAACATAATTTTTTCTGGAGCGAACAAGTGCGAGTGTCAATCTGGTTTTTCTTTTGTGATCAGTTCGTCTTTTTGTTGGGTTTTTCCTGCTGAACCAGGGTGCAAGACGCTTTATGTAATATGGAGAGCTGAAGGGAAGTAAGTTGGAACTGGTATATATATATATGTATATCCCCTTAAAATAAAAAAGATAGAAGAGATTGATGATGAGAAATAAATATAAGAGGAGAGAAAAAAAGTAAGATTAGGAAAAAACAAGAGATGAGATTAAACAACATGAGAAAAAACAATTTGAGAAAAGAAAACATGAACAAATAGAAATTAAACAGATGAGATTATAAAATAAGATCAAAAAGATAAACCAACAAATTAATTTAAATGTTCTCCTATCACAATTTTAATGAATTAGGGCAAAATTATAAAAATATTATTTAAAAGGATAATTTTGTCTAAAATATTTTATCCCCTAATTTCACCAATATGGTTAGATGAAAAATGTGAAGTTTGGAAGTATGACTCACCCCTCCAAATCACATATGACTTATATATTTTTGTATCCATACATGATCTAACTAACACCAGTCACTCATTTTCCATCTTATTTTTCATAATACCACAATCCAAATAACAACTATTATCATGCTGGTAAATTGAAGCTATAGTACTATAGATATTTATATAGCACAAGAATTAATGTCAAGGTTTACAAAAATTGATAATTATAAAATAATTGGAACTTTGGTACAAGGGTATACCAAATATACCATTATGCGTCAAATATTTAAGATTTTCTTAATTGCAAAAGTAAAGGTAACAACTTATATTATGTAGATAATTATGTTCGAGTTTCATAAAAGGTAGCAATTCTACAATGATTTAAGCTAAGGTACACTATCACAATGACATGTTAAATAAACTAGTGTGTCTAAGACTTTTTTAATCACAAAAGATAATAACTTCAATCTATGTAGCTCATAATTAAATTTATGGAATGTAACAAATTTTAGGGTTTACTCAGGGTTTACAACTAATTTTAGGGTTTATAATGCATATTAAATTACTCATATTTCACATATTATATTTAGTTTATTTTTTTGTTAATTTTTACTATTTCATGTATAATTTTGCTAAGTAATTCCCTTTAATTATTTTTGGAGTTGAAATCTACATAAATCTTGTTATTTTATTTTCTAAGTCATTCAATAGAACTATGAAGGAATACTATAAATGAATTGGAGTTGAATTCAACAAGGAAATAATATTTTTTTTACCATCATGGTCTTGGCAACAGTTTCATACCTAGGAGCGAATGTGCAACAAAATATATAGAATCATCATGAGAATGACACTTTGTCACGACCATGAAGATGACTACAGGAGTGCGCTTGAAATTCACAATTGTTTTTGCAAAAAATGTTTAAATCAATTTTCAAATATCATGACTCGTGAAACAATTGTCATGCTCACGAGTGTGTTTGTCAAGAAACCAATTTTTATAATCATGAGCCATGATAAATGTCACGATCGTGAGTGAAAGATGAAGAGATCGACATGAAATATTGTCATGGACATGGCATCCTTCACAAGTAGTGAGGGTTTTGACTTAATATAATGGAGTTATGACTGCAACATCTTTGTTCCAACCCATGAAATTTTGAATCTAATGAAATTGAGTACGATTTAAATTGATCAAATGTTATTTTTAACTATTATCAGATTTATGCTAGACCATTTTTTGTTGGGATATGGCCAAAACAAATCCAACAAAGATAATACTCTTCATATAGCTTATGATTGACTTGAAAAAGCTAAAAAAAGGACCATAAGGGATTCACATTGGATGATTGAAAGTCTTGAAAAAACTTCAATGGCAAGACAAAAGTTTGAATATTTTATGTAGAGGTTACAGAGAAAATTATTATCAAGTGTTGATAATCCATAGTTTATTTTCATTAGTTATGAAGGATGAACTCCAACTGTAATTTTTTTGCTTAATTTTATAGAGTAATTTTATACAGGAAAAGACCTTTGGAACACTTGGTTTAATTGATTCTAGTTTTTATTCAATATGGACATAAATGTTGTATTTAATGATTTTTCATCAATTGATTGAGATTCTTATTTTAACTAGCATTTTAAATATGAATAGTTGATTATCAATTTTTATTCGATCTTTGAAATTGATTTTTTACTTTAAATGTGAGCATTGCATGTCATATTCTAGTAGCATTCTATAGAGGAACATCATTATCATATATACAGAAGCAATAGATAGTTTAGGAGATACAAATTAATGCATCTTAATTTTTAGCGGATATAATTTTCATCATAGAGAGGAATGATTGAATCTATCTAAAGTTAACATATATAGTTGATTCATCATGTAAAGGAAATCATATATTAATATATCCTAATCAATCTAGGAATTTAAACAAAAAATATAGTTCAATTAACACTATGGTGAAACAAAGTTTATCCCTATTGTATCCATCCTAATCCAATGCTCATTTATCATCCAAACTTTGTTTTTTTTATTTTATTTTAGAAAATATTTTATCCCAAGATTTCTAGAGATTTGATATTTTTCTCTTCGTTTTAGTTTCATAGATATGTCATTACCTTTCTTATATATTCCTACGCAACAAAATAGAAAAGAAGGACCACACTAGAGAACCAAAATAAATATACTGGATCTTTGTTTCAAGGAATCAGTTGTCTGTCTCGAGCAAAGGGTGGAAGAAGGCAACGTTGAATTGATTATATGTTTTCTAAAGGTAATTTCTATGGACATCGTGTTTTGTTATTTCAATTAAAATAAATCATTAAAATTTCAAATTCGAGTCTTCGAATTCGTTCCTGATGATACAATCAAGACGTGTCACGACCCCAGTTCAAATTTTGGTTTGATTCATAAGTCGCGACCTATTTCGGTCGATCAAATATAATATGGCGGAAGCATGTTATAACTCATTTGATATCTCACATGGATAGTATCATAAGTGTAACCATAACATAGGCAGTATATATATTGATCTCAGAGCAAATCCATATTAATCTATACTTACACATTATACAATATTTTTTTCTTAGCATTTAACATCCTTATACAAAGTTATACATCATGAGGAGAGACATGCATCC
>LTAE01014296.1:0-11568 GCA_001647135.1 Pontederia paniculata | reverse complement strand
TGTCGCCAGAGAAAACCATCGATCAGTTTTTTCGCCTCCCCTCAGCCATCACGACCGCCATCCCCTTTTACCGCATGGAGAGTTTCGCTACCCCCGTCAATATGCGATCCGATCCCCGGCGTATGTTACGGCCGTGAAGATAGAATCATCATAATATGTTGTCATCCCTTGGAGTGCGCTACGACCATGGGGCGAGTGTTAAGGCCGTAAAGATAGAGTCATCAGAATACGCACTACGACCCATTGGAGTGCGCTATGCCCGTGACTTCTCCGCTACGGTCAAGAAGAACGCACAGGAGAAATGCGCTACGGTCCTTTTGAGTGCGTTACGCCCGTGAATGTGCGCTACAGTCAGGAAGAATGGCGCTACGGTCGTTTTAGGAGTTAGTCGTAGCCGAGTCCTCTTGTGTTGTGTTAACATTGTAGTTGAAGTTTTGTATCTCATTTTCTCCTCGAAATTGCTCCATCTGCAACATAATTAAATTTTGAGTAGTTTCTTTTTCTTCGAGGGAATTAAAGCCAAATATAATCTAAATAATATGATAAGGCTATGAAATGAGTGAATTACGCTAACTATAAGTATGTATTTATCGCGTTTATCACTCTATAGCTGGGGCGGTGAGTGTCAAGAGCAGAGGCGACGGAGAAGTGAAGAATGAATCGAAGAAGAAAGAGGGATCGGCCCTTTTCTTATATGACTGGGACACATGGCACCATCAACCGGTCAATCACAATTATTAAAATTTTGTTATTAATTATTATTTCTGCCCTTGAGAATGACCAAAATGCCCTCATAGTTCAAAAAAATTGTGTCTTCCCCATTGGGCTATTGTTTTTGTGACTGGGTTTACACTATTGGTGATACGTGAAATTGTGGTAAAGAGTACCAAATCTTTCTCTAGTCCTTAAAATGCAAAAATAAAGTGTCGGGTTGATGAGGCAAGCAAAATGAAAACTGGTGTCAGTTTGAGGACATTTGTGAAAAGTAAGAGTGAAACTGACAACATGCAGGAAATTGAGAAGCCTAAACCTGCTGCACGAAATGTTTCAGCAAGGTCACTCAAGCATGGAGACATTGTGACAGAATCTTTTTCCAAAAGTGTGCCCTGATTTTGGCACTCAAATTGAATAATGGCATTCCCGAAATGTACAAATTTTATGTACTTCCTATCTTCTAACCAACCCATCTTTCTTGTCCTCACTGACTTGAAATAGTATGGTTAACATGAAATGTTTCTTTGTTAAATGTCAATAATTGCATCACACGTTAAGGAATGGTTTAATGCACATTATCTCAGCATCAATCATTTTCAACATGTTGATTAGGAACTTCATATTATTGATTACATGAATGTTCCACCTCGTTTATTTTGGAATGTCGCCATTTGTTTTATTTTCCTATTTATAAGAGAGCTCTCTGAATGGCCACATGAAGTGAAAGGATGAAATGTTTTATTTTCCTATTTATTTATCCTTTAACGGGGTCACTTCTTTGCTATGTCTTTGTGAAACAAATTCACCTGCTATTTGTTCCTCATGCATTTCCCAATAAATCCTTCCTTATTCCAGGTCAATTGTAGATGAAACTTCGAGATAAATCAGGAACTCTCTATGAAGTGTGTTCACTTCTCTAACAAGGGGACGCCAATCTTTTCACTGGTTGATAAGTAACTATTAGATTTATACTGTTGATGAACCACAATGTGTTGAAAGAGGAAATATTGACGTATATATCAACAATCATTTTGGAGCAAGATAGAAAAGAGTCTTGGTTTATGAGAACGAAATGGACTTTATCAATGGAGAATCAAGTCATTTTTCGCGTGTGTTTCTTCATGGTGTAAGATTGGATGCGTCCCGTTTCATTTATTAGTTCCCCATTTTTTTGTATGCTTGCAACATGGGTTTCTTTTCTTTAATTCTTTTGATAGGAACTATAAAACCATGTAAAGATTTTATTTGATTATCACCTTTTGGTATTTCCACATCTAAATTAAATTAATACTAAAATATGTATCCTTGACCAAGAGTAGTCTTTTCATTTCTATGAATCATATTTGTGTTTTGGTAACTCAATAACGCTTTTGTGCTAGGTAAATACAAAAGAGGTGATGAAAAAAAAACCGAGTTGTTGTTACATGTAGCACTTGGAATCAATCATTTGTCAGAATAAAAATACCTGCAACACCTCTAGAGCTTGTAGGTGTATCATCCAACAGGGATTCACGAGGTTGTTTAGTGCAGTGAAAAATGTGTCCAGATCATGAAACTATATATATATATTATATATAATCCTATATTTTTTTAACATCAAACAAAGGAGAATATATGTTAAAATTCAAATATATGCACATAAAATCTTTTCAAAAAATATATACACATAAAAAATATATAAGAAATATGACATGGGTGACAATAACAATGTCTTGAAGAACAACAACAATCTTAATAGTAAATTTGTCTACATCTACTTTTTGCCAAGTTAGAATATGAAATGATTATATGTTAGAATGAAAATTATTAGAGAATATGAGAAGTTTATATATTAGAATGAAAATTGAATGTTCATTAATGAGTCTAATATGTATTAATATAAATATTTTACTCTAATTAATAGGAGAGAGAAAAAATGAAAAAAATTGAAAAAAAAAAGAGAAAGAAGATAGGATGAATTCTCAAAGGAGAGAGCTCCTTAAAATTGGTGTGATGTTCAGTTATTAGTTATATATAGATGCGTAAATTGTTCTAACAATTGATTTTATTATAAATATTTAAAATATGAAAAGATTATAAGTTAGAATGAAAATTATTAGAGAATATGAGAAGTTAGAATGAAAATTGAATGTCCATAATGAGTCTAATATGTATTAATATAAATATTATACTCTAATTAATAGGAGAGAGAAAAAATGAAAAAAAATTGAAAAAAAGATAAAAGAGCTTTTTAAAATTGGTGTGACGCTCAACTTTAAAACTCTTGTATGGATATGTTTATTAATAAAACTCTCGTTATATATATATTCTGAGCTTTTTAAAATTGGAGAGAGCTTTTTAAAATTGGTGTGACGCCCAACTTTAAAACTTTTGGGGCGTCATTCATTCGCTGCCTACGAGCGTTGCGTTTCAACTTTCATGTCTCATAGAAAACTCGTGTGACAAGCGTGTGTAGAGGGCAAATGCAGAAATGCTACGTGTACTTGTAGCGGAAAATTCATGGCTCATCAAGGTAGCTCCACCTGCCATATTTGGTAAATTGTAGAATAACCGGGCCTCACATGAAGGCATTTTCGATATATACTACCAAATAAAATTATTGTATGTTCCTTATCATCTTGGCTCGACAATGGTTATTGTTGTGCTGTTGTCTGAAGAATGTGTGGAGGAACGATACGGGGAGCTGGATTTTGCAGCTGCTGCTAAAGCAATTTCTCTGCTGGAATACAGAAATGGTGGCTGCGTCGGGTCAGGTATGGGGTCGTCATCCTTCAGCATCTTCACAACCAAGGACATGGTAGGCCTCAAGTCTGGAGATGCTTGAGCACAAAGGAGACCGATATGGAGCGTTCGGGATGCCTTCTCTACCGGATATTTGCCTTCTAGAATTGGATCCACAGCTTCCCACACTTTATTTGAAGAGTGTAGATTCCAGACCTGAACGAAGGTAGATTTTAGTTTTTTATTTCTATAGATGAATATGCTAAATTGATTAATATCAGTATTGCATGCACAAATGATGATGTAAAAGAAGCTCAGGGCAGATAGAGGAAGAGACAGTACCATCTGCAGTGCAGAAAGTGGATCCTGAGCTAAATTATTCCTTTTCCCTGTGATTAGTTCAACGACAAGAACTCCAAAACTGAATACATCTGCTTTTTCAGTCAATTTGCCTCGAACAATATATTCTGGAGCCATGTAGCCTCTGTAAAACGTGATTATGCAATAAGTTAATCTTCATGAAAAAGATGCTTATAGGTGATATAACACACTGATTCTCAAACTATCTCCATAAGGATCAATGAACGTGTTCGAGTTTTCTTGCCGGAAAGAGAAGAAACCTATGCTAGAGAAAAAAAATGTAGAAATAAGTTAGAGCTTGGCCTTACAATGTTCCTGCTACTGCCGTGCTGATATGAGATTTATCCTCGGGGAAAAGTCTCGCCAGTCCGAAATCCGCAATTTTGGCGTCGTAATTCTCATCAAGCAATATGTTGCTGAGTTTTATATCCCTGTGTATTATCCGCAATGAGGATTCTTCATGTAGATAGGCTAAACCTTCGGCCGTGCCTAAGATGATGTTGAACCTCATCTCCCAGCTTAGCAGCTTAGAATTCTCAACATCTGCAGATATGAAAGCATTCAGGCAATAGTGTCCAAACTGAAGAAATCAATTAAGCACAAGTTAACTGGAACAGGTTGCAGAGCATGAACCGGAGAGATAATGGTGAAGACTCTTGTTTGGCACAAATTCGTAGACAAGAAGGCTTTCAGGACCGTTGATACTGCAACCCAATAACTTGACAAGGTTCTTGTGATCCATTCCACTGATTAGATTGACCTCATTGAAGAACTGATCGACCCATTGTCTGGTATTGAAGAATAATCTTTTTACAGCAATAGCTCTTCCACCAGATAAAACTCCCTGCAAATTTTGGGCGATTACTCACTGACGAGAACAAAAAAAAAAAGAAGATAAATTGGGAGTATTATGATCAGAGAAACTGCCTTGAAGACGGAACCAGATCCTCCCTGACCCAGCTTGTTTGTATGGTTAAAATAGTCTGTGGCTCTTTCAAGAGTCTCATACTTGAAATTGATGTTGGATTTTCTCACAATGGCTGTCAGAGCACCCAACTGTTTCCTCTCTGAAGTTGAAACAAGTAGTAGTCATTCAGATCATCACTGGTTAATTAATTTAATTTAATTAAAAGCTGCAAAGTACCAAGCTCTTCTGGTAATTGATTTTATTTACCTTTCATTTTCTGCGCATATTTTCTCCTTCCAAAGAAAAGAATCAGTGCCATCAGCATCACAACCGCGACAGCGGATGAAGCCCCAGCGAGAATTACGGCTAGGTGGCTACCTCCTAACATCAGTAATTACTTCTCACTATCAGTTAATTATCATCTGAAAAACGTTTCAGAAGAATATACATGTCATATATTCTTCTGAAATGTTTATTAGTACACAACAGTTGAGCAATGCCAAAGAATCCGGGCCGGGAACTCAACTCACCTCCTGAGGTGGCGTCGGTTCCAGAGTTGTTATAGAACCGAGTGGTCGAGTACCTCATGTAACAGCCGGCGTTCAGCACCCTTCCTTCCTGCTGAGGAATGCAGGTAGCAATGGCCGCGCTGGCGTTCAGCAGGCACTTGCTGCACGAGCTCCTGTTCAAGAACTCCCAGCACTGCCCCAATCCGTAAACGCTCGAATTCCCTCGCTCGATCGAGGCCACAAGGAAGCCGTCGCTCGCCGGGGCCTCCGCGCTCAGCTTCTGCACCAACTCTCTGGCGTTCGAGGCGAAGGCCGTCTGGTTCCCTGCGAAAGCTTGACCGCCGCAGACGAACTTGTCGTCTCTGCTTAGCGCCTCCCCGAAGAACTCGTAGGCGTCGTACCTGTCATGCACAGTGAACTCCGGTTGGGCCGGCGGAATTCCCAGCAGTCAATTTGGGGGTCCACAACTGTATGAGAGAGGCGTTTGGTCACCTGAGGTAGCAGCCGTCCAAGAAATTGCGGCCGGCGCGGGTGGTCTTCTGGAAGGGGAGGCACCGGAGGATCTGCGTCTTGCAGGTGGCGAAGCAGAGGTCGCAGTCGGACTTGGAGAGGTCCCGCATGCACTGCCCGAACGCGTAGACCGTGTCGTTGGAGGAGGCGCCAGTGACGACCCTGGCGTACTGTCGGGAGGTGATCTGCGGGGTGACGGCGTCCATGGCCGCGAGGAAGCTGCTGACGAAGGCCTGGCGAGAGGACGCCGGCGCCGTGGCGTTGCCGCAGATCAGCGCGGCCTGGGAGGTCCGCGGGTCCGCCGAGCAAAGGGGTGGCAAGAGGCCGAGGAAGGAGCAGGACAAGAGGAGCAGCAGCAGCAGCAGGAGCCGCCGGAACAGAGACGTGGCCATGAGCGATCGAGCTGTCAACCTTGTAACTTGTAGGGGAATGAATTGAAAAAAGAGATCGAGGAGCAAATCAAGATTCTTCAATCAATTAATAAAATCCGTTGCTAAAATCGAAGCCCTTATATATTGTTGCCCATCGGTCAACTCGCACCAGAACGAAACAATTAGACAACGGACGCGTCACGCGCATTGTTTTCAAATTCCTTAAACGATACATATATATTTATTCTACAATTTACTTTTCCTTTTCCACTTCATTTTCCTTATCGAAGTCATGCCTCAATCTGTAGTAAAAAGAAAAGCAAAAATAAAAACCTTCGCCTACTCCCATCTTTTATTTTTCAAATTTCTTCTTTTCCTCCATCTTGCCACTTTGTTTGATTTCTAGCTCTATATTTGACGTTTTTATTTCCTCCAACATTCACCCCACTCTACATCATCAACATTTTTTAGGAATATTAATTAAATTCTCCAACTAGCCAGTAATAAATGTAATAAGTTCCTCGCTTAAGACCCATCATTATATTAAATTTAATTTTTATTATAATAGTTTAATTTTTGTTCACTATAGTGATTATATGTTTTAATTACTATTATTTTATTATATAAGTTTACATTACCTTCAGGGATGGACTCAGTACCAAAAATTAAGGGGTCATATTGGGTTAAATATATATTAATATAGGTTTAGAATGAAAAGGTTCAAAAACTATAAAAAAATAATACAAAATGTCTAGAATATATTTAAACTAAATTAATATTTTGTATACTTAAAAATATAAATTGATACCAAATGTTTTTTTTTATAAAAAATAAATAATTTTATATATTTACTCACAATAAAAATTGAAGTACTATAAGTAATAAAAAAATATAACCTAATAATCAAAATTTTCTTCTTATCACTATCATTTTAATTTTTTTTCAAACATTTTCAATTACATGAATTCAAAACTACCATTACTTTTTTTTATTGATTCAATTTATTGACCATTACTCGAATGGAGCAAATTTTATTTATATATAATAAGATAATTAACTTTAAAAAAATAAAAGGAAACATATAATTAAGTAATTAATTTAATTTATATTCATCAATCAAAGGGGTTCAAATTTATTAATATGCATACATAGAGATATTATTTTCCATAAATGTACATGTATGCATATACTCTTAACTTTTTTAAAAAATTGAAAGGGACCCAAAGGAGAAAAAATACTGTTATTTATAATATTTATATAGAAATAAATTTATACCATATAATATGTACTGATCTAATAAAAAATTAAAAAGTTGGGCTACAATTTGGGTCTGTCCCTGATTACATCCCCTAGATATTTTCCTAGTATATAGTTCATGCGCAATTGATTTTTGGGACCTATTTTAGCAAATATTTGCTGGATTGCCTTGCATAATGAAGGTGCATGGTCAAAGATTTTCTTCCTTTTTAAGTTTCAAGTTCTATTATTATGTTTTGGAAAATAATATGCATCCACTAAATAATAAAATTATTCGAACATTGAAAAGGCTCACATATTTGGGGTCATAAAATAAGATACATGGATGCAAAACACTTTACGCTAACCCTTTTCCATAACTAATATTACTTTATTTATAGATCCATATAATTATTTGAGTAGGGAGCATACATTAATAATATTGATAATTAATATCATTGTAATAACATCATTGCAATGATACAAATATTTCACATCATCATGATGATGTGATTGTACAAGGGCGGAGGCAAGGGAGGTTCCAACGGGTGCAAGTGCACCCACTAAAAATTAATTATTTAATATATGATACTTGTATCAATAGATAGGAACACTTAGCTCAATGAAAAATTATCTCTGTTCTCTTATATATTGAGGATCGGGTCTCATTTTATTCATATTTTTTTACTGTATATTGTGTTAATTCTTCTCTTTCATTATTTATTTTAATAACCATTTATTGTTTCAGAAATTTTGATATTAGAATGTAATATTGAAATTTTAATATTACCCATTTACAATCAAATTCTTCTTTGGATTATTAATAAAAAAAAATAAAATATTATGAGAAAAAATATTATTTTTCTAAGGTTTTATTTTTTTGTTTGTTTGTTTACATACGCTATTTATTTATTTATGTATTTCAGAATTTTGAGGTTTAATTCAATGGTACACTTTGCTATTATATTTTACATTGTAATTTTTTATTTGACTTATTTATCAAATATATAATATATTTCATGATAGATATTATTTTTCAATTTTTTTCTAACTAGTCATTAGAATATTATGAAATAAGATTGAAATGATCTGTACATAAAAGTATTTAGTGTATATAGTTTAGAAAATACAGATAATGTTCAACTATTTGTTTTTCTTTTATTTTGATTTATTAGAATTCAATAGTAAATTTTAATGTTACCCTTTTACAATCCAATTCTTCTTTGGACTATTAATCAAATTTATTTAATATTCTATAGCATATATTTTTTCTTTTTATCCAATTATTCTTTAAAATACTATTTCTTTATATTGTTCTTATTTTTTTATGTTTGTTTGCCTATGCTATTTATTTGGTTATTTTCACAATTTTGAGATTTTGTTTAATGGTACATGTTGCCATTATCTTTTTAAGTGATTTTTTTTGTTTGAATTATGTATCAAATTTATAATACAATTTACGGTAGACATTATTTTCCATTTTGTCTAGTTAGTCGTTAAAATATTATGAGAAAAGATTGAAATGATGTGAGCAGATTAATGGTCAATTATGTTGTTCTTTTATTTTAATATAAATTGCTATTTTTTTATTATATTATATTTTTTACAATATTAATGATATTAAATACTATAACATGCACCCATTGGTAACAATTTCAGGTTCCGCCATTGGATTTTACCACAATTTTCTTGGTAGCCTTTAGAACTTAAGTTCTAACAAGATCTAAAGCCTTACCTAATAATATTTTGGTGAAAATTTTAAAAAAAAATTGAGAGATCAGTTCTAAATGATGTTCGGATAAAATGTAAGAATAAAAAAGGTGAAGAATATTTTCAATGAAAATAATAATGTCAATTGAATAATTTTTAAATGGTACATTTAACATAATATAAAAATAATTGTAATAAATAATGTAGACTTAATTTTATGTATGACATATTAAAATATTTTGTTAAATTGAAAATAAAAAGTAACAAGATAATTGCATTGGATAAATATAAAATAAAATGGTTTTCTAATTATATTTTTGAATAAATGTGAAAGTTCATAAACTAAAACTAAAAAAGAAATAGATAGAAGGAAGAAAGGGAGGGTATAGAAGAAAAGTAAAAAGTGTAATTTATTTTGTTTTTTTTTTCTATATTTTTTAGGGTAAAAGTGTAATTTGATCAATGTAAAAACTAAATATAAGAGAAAAAGTTTAATAGTGATTTCAGATGAAGTGGAAATATTTAAAAAGTACAGAGGATATAAATGGGTAATATTAAACTTTATGTGTTTAGGGTGATAAATGAATAAGCCTATAAATAATTAATAAAATGCATAATTGAAACAAGATAAATTTTCAAAATAAAATCTCTAAGTAACTATAATTAAACTAATTCGAAAAAAAATGATGGACAAATTCATTTTTCTAGAACAGGGACCACGGATCAGGATGTATGAGATGTCGAATAATAATAATAATAATGTATGATAAACTCAAAAAAAAAAGAAGTAAAATTGAAAAAAAGACAATCATGCAACAAATTGGAAAACACAGCAGCGCCCACATTTGTTGAAATAAAACAACCGCGTCATATTGGTCAATGGTCAACCGGCCATTCATTAATATTCTTCCGAGGAGGTCACTCCACTCTCCCATTTATTAAGTTCCAACCACTTTGCCACTTTTTTTTAAACATACTGGCCCCCATCTCTACCATAAATATCCATAATCACATTCATTTTTGCTGACAAGTTTAGCGGCAAGGAATGCAAAATATAAGTTTTTTTATTATATAATCAAAGATAAAGTGATTGCTAGTACTCTAGATTTTAAGACTTTAAAAAATAGTGTAAATAAAAATTTACTACAAAATTAGATAGTGATTTGATTATTTTTACTATATATAATTTTTTTATATCCGGGACTCGGGTGTTTAAATTATTAATATTTGACTAATTCGAAATTGACGAAAAAAAAATAATAGTATTTCTCTAACTAAATTGGTGATTTCAAAAATTAAATCGGAGAGTACTAGCTCTTGTCATCTAGTAATCAAGTGACCAACCAAACTCGATTAACTTTAGTGATTTTTTAATTCTTATTCTTTCTATCTCCTTCTACATGTATTTATCAGGTTGGATTGTTCACCATATGTAACGCCCGAGATCGATGGAAAAAAAGGAAATAAATAAATAAAAGGCGGGGGATTTGATCAGAATAAAAAGGGGAAACAAATCACACAATGGCCATGCCAAACAAAAAAAAACTGACGCACCTCCACTTACCAAGAGTCTCTCTCTCTCTCAATCGATATCTCTCCCTCTCGATGATCTTCGGCCAGAAGGTAAGACTCGATCAATGTTTTTTTTTCTATTCCTCACATAGACACCCATTTTGAGAACCGGCAGAATAAACAGATAGAAGGAATAGAAGGAATGACGAACGTGAGGGACGCCGTAGAGAAATGAGCGAAGGAACATAAAAGAATTTACGGATCACCAAAAAGGTATGTACCGGGATACGCTAAAAGAATATGTTCTATTATATGATTTATATTATGGTTTAGAATTTCATATTTATTTAGATTAACCAGATCTGTATTTTAACAATACTTTTCATTCTTGAGGAGTTTGGATATATTTTATATTTTAATGATATGAATTAGTACTATTTTAATTCATATATGCAAGGGCTCGGTTTAGCATCCTTTCACATAAGTTGATTTAGTTAGGATGTTTAGGAAGATGTGATTAATCTACGGATTATTATAGATCTTGTGCATGTCAGAGTGGGTAACAAGGCATGACAAATTTATTTCTCAAACTAGGGTCATGCATGAGGAATTAGCGAGTATTAAAATCTTTAAAAGAATGGCAGTATTGAAGTGAGAGTCAAAGAAAAATGTGGCTGTGATTATTCTTGTTATAGTCTTTTGCTCTCAGATGATGATTCTTTTTAATCATATTGCACACCTACTATTTTATACATTTTTAGTGGACTGCCAGGAGGTTAGACAGATGTCTAACTATGCAACAAACTATCATTTGGCCACATTATCCCAAGACGTCTCCTTTCAACCGTGTATGCTATATATAAAGTTAGTAGAGAACCTGTATGATAGACATCAATCTTGCTGAAAATTCTTGTATACTAGTTATATAGAAATTCTACTATCATGTTCTACTATCATGTTCATAGATGCTACTTGACAAATAGATTAATGCATTATATATATATATATATATATATAT
>LTAE01014294.1:0-11570 GCA_001647135.1 Pontederia paniculata | reverse complement strand
ATGGCATATGATCCTGGTTATTATGTCACTGGTCTAGTTTGGAGTCTTCTATAGATTAGAAAAGATGTTGAACTCATATCATTTAGTATTTTATTATGGTCTATCGATGGATTGATTAGTATTTTCTATATGTTAAAGATGTTTAGTTTTAAAGTATTGCATTTATCTGATGTGGCCCTGGAGTTGACCGATCAAATGGTCAAACCAAAGGTAATGATATTGTGTAGTAACGTCTCCAAAGTCAAGATTATTGTCAGGTGACAAGGTCTGATTTGGGGGCGTTACATACATGCTTTAGCTTTTCATGTTATTAGGTGTATACAATATATAACTTTGATAAAATGTTACTAACAACTGGTTTGCTCCACTTGATGGTGCTTCTAACAGACCCATATGAATCTAAATACTCTTACAGTAAGGTGAAGGTGGCCAGACCCATTTTGCTTATTCTACATTATGCATATGTTATCGAGCAGTTGATCAGCTCTTACCCCTGAAGGAATCTTTGATGCTGTTTGCCTATTTTTACTAAGGTAGTTGGTTGGTGGATGAACCTCCACATTTCAGGGATGAGAATTAATAAAGTATTGCACCAGCGAATTGCTGGTCTGCAGAACAGAGGTAATGCTTATAATTCCTATATGACTTGTCTGGGTCAGAACATGTTCTTAGAAAAGTAACTAAGATTGGGATACACTTCTGGTGGGCAAGTATTCTGGCACTCTCCCTACCCTTATTTCTGCTAAAACAAGATTTTGAGTTTGATTCCTTATATATATACATAATATATCTATTGACCGAATGTTCGACCCAAGACAGCCAGGGCAAAAAGTTTGTCTTGGGCATTAAAAGAAACATTTATATGCTCAATTCTATACTTGTCCCAGCATTTGCACAGGAGATGTGGTATCACAGTTCCTGAAGATGTTCCTTGGTCCATCCAATGATCCAGCAACGGCAATATAACATTGTAGACATGGATGTATCAGCCAGAACGTAAAATGATTTAAATGCACCGTGAAGTAATTAGTTGCAAATTTAGCATAAATTCATCTACCTCTACAGGGATAAATTCAAGAATAAAAGTTAGGGGCGCGATGCATAAAAATTGGAAGGGGTTAAAATATATAAAAGAAAATTATTAATAAAAAGATATTACTGAAATTCGAATGCTAAACCTTAAAATTTTAGTCAAAATTAAATATTAACTAAAATAATTAAATAATTATATTATTTTATTAATATTTATTTTTATTTATCGATTATAACTATTAATATATATATAATTTATACATCGAAAAGTTAGAGGTCAAGATTCCTCTCTATCACACTATACATGAGTCGCTCCTGCCCCTTATGTATGCATGCATTTGATTTGATTCATGCATACCCCTTCGATTACACTATATGTGAATCCGCCTCCATATGCATGCACACATGCATGGAAGCATTTGATTGATTCTTACATGCATTTCAATTTTGATACATGCATTTAAATTAATGCAAATATTGTCTTGTACATGGTCATGCCCATGCATCCGTATACTCTCAAAATTGATTTTCCTTCGGTTTCATGTGTCGATTCTTCTTTTTTTAAAAGAATCAGCTGCCTATAAATATTAGTCCAGCACTCTTTCCTCCGCCCAACTCTGCGTCTTCCTTCTCCGAGCAACTAAGACGAGAGGATCCGAAGAGAAGATCGAGGTATGTAAGAGCACATGACCGATGTCAATTTCATATCTTCTGGAAACGGGAAAAATATAAATTATTATAAGCTCAAACTTTTATCATATGAATTCACAATCCTTACAATGTGGAGACAGTTTTCTTGTTTTTTTTTATTTTACTTTTTCTCTACAAAATTTAAAGGAAAATTTTAATTTCAGCCCTTCATCAAAATTCCGGTTTTTTTAACCATTCCGGTAACCCGGACCGGACCAGTCACGACCTGTTTGATGACCGTCTGGTCCGGTTTAATAGTTAGCTTCGTATTAGTCTTTAAATAATGGAGTCCTCGTCTCTTTCTTTTGGAGACCCAACAACCACCTCTTCCGCCTCTCATCGGCCACTGGCCACCGCCTCGTCGCCGTCGCCGTCGCCTCCCCTCCGGCGCTCGTTGCCATCATCGTCGTCGCCGAGTGGTCCATCTTCGACCGCGACTAGTGGGGTACCTCGAGCCACCCTCCTCCGGCATCGTCCTTGATCGGCCTCAGGGCTTTTAGGAGCAGGTGAAGGGCGATCTTTACTTGTTCGATGAAGTTTCTACGAGTAAAAAAAAGATAAATCATGCAGTGTAGGGAGAAATTTGGCTCTTTGGTGTCAGTAATAGGGGGAAAACCTACTGGATACGTTCTATATTGTGTGCTGTTAGAGAACTAAAAGCTTCGTGTTATCTTTGGTGATGACTTCAATCTTCTTCTATTCATGGCTTTACTGTTAGGAGCCCATACCATGAACGTATCATGCTTATCTTGACGAGGTGTCTTTGGTTGGTTTCCAAGTTCCTTTCTTTTTAAAAGATAAATAGGTCCCTGTTTTAAATTTCAAATGTCTCAGTTACTCCTGGGATAATCTCTTTTATTTTTTTCATTTGGTGAATTTTTTGACAGTGGACTCACAAGTTTTTTTAATGTTTGTGGTCTATCCAGGTTACCATGGATTCTGAAAACTTATCAGAAGTTCCAAAAAAGGATTCTGATGTGGAGTGTTTCTTCAAAAACGCTCCACCTTTGAAGGATCATGATCTCATATTGCGCAAGCTGAAAGATTTTATTGACAGGAATAGCAAATTATCAAGCAAGTTTTATTATAATCTTTGTTGTTGCTTTTGGTTATGAAAGGTTTTGGAATTTTCGTATTTATGCTTATTCTTTTTGTTTATTGTTATTATTTTTTAGAAAATGGCCAACCTATTCGAATTGTGTGTGTGACTTCCGGTGGTACCACTGTTCCTTTGGAGCAGAGATGTGTGCGCTACATCGATAATTTCAGTTCAGGACATAGAGGGGCTGCGTCGACAGAGTAAGATCAATTATTTGTCTCCTTACTGTGACTGAATTTGGAAGTTTTATATACATGCTGTATCAATCCATCGATATTGCTTTCAGGTACTTTTTGAAAGCTGGATATGCAGTTATCTTTGTCCATAGACGGTAAAGCATGACCTTTTTCTTTTCTCTTTTATCTCAAGATAAATATCTTTAACTTTTGACAGAAAATCATGCTTAACCGAAACAAAAGCGGTGAATCCTCACATGATGTATGTTATTTCATTTGCCAGGGGAAGCTCTCAACCTTACTGTAGATATCTTCCACAAGATTCTTTTCTCGACTTCTTTGACGTTGAAGATGACTCCACGATCAAAGGTTTCCACTGTGCCTGATGTGTTTAGAAAATTTGACCATTTTCTTCATGTGCAACCATCATTATCATGTTCTTGTTGACTAATATATGGATTCAAGGTCTGTAAAACTAGTATAATCATGAACCAACACCTTAAACTGGGGAAGATATTTGAGGATTATTCTTTAGCTAGAATTATAAGCAGCATTTTGAGATTTTGTGGAATTGCCATTAGAGAAAAATGATAAAATATAAATGTTGCAAGCATCCAACTTGCAAGAAGTTTGTGGCATGCTTAAATAACTATTTACCTAAAATGGATGTTAAAGCTTACTTTGCAATGTTAAGAATGTTAAAGATAGCATTAAGTCCCCAGAAGGGCAGAAGAGTTCTCTTTTGCTGGTAATCAAATGTTGACTAGTTGTATAGAAACGTTTTATGGAGAAATCCTTATACATCTTAGCACAATAATCTTTCGACTTGTAAATATGTTTCTCTTTCAGGAAAGCTTAATTTCATGAAAGTATGACCATTTTATTAAGATTATAATATAGATGTAGATTCATGTGTGTCACAATTATGGTCAACTATTACAAATAAGACGTACCTGCATGGAATTGGAGAAACTGATCTTCACGTGAAAATCAAATTGTCACTTATGTAAAATATTGATTATGGTGCATAATCTTATCTCCTAACAAAACCTTGTAATACTGTATGAAGTTCAGACCACCAATTTTCTGTTTGTTACCTTAGTTGTTCTAATTATAAATATATAGGTGTACCAAGGCAAGCATGTTATTAAGGTGATTCATTTGCCATTTCTATGTGATATTGCTGGAATTCTCACCATGAATTTGTTGTCAGTGTGCAAGTCTGATGCGACAGTAGTGAAAAATGCAATCAAAGAGTATCGTGAGGTAGCAAACTTTTAATATATTCACTCTACCCTGGATTTCAATAATATTTCATCCAGTTTGTAAGAAGGAGTACTAATAGAGATTTTGATTTGTTCCAGGCAATTGAAGGAGGATTGTTGCTGAAAATTCCATTCACCTCAATTTTTGAGTATCTTCAGGTCCTTCATAATTTCTTATTCTAACCAAAACTCTTCATTACTTGGTAATAAAGAACTTATACACAGTTGTGAGAAAAGTTGCGTAGTTTCATGCCATTTGTGATCTAAGTGTAAATTGAAAACTTGATTGCTAAGAATTTTCAACACCCGCAGCTGAGATAACTTTTTTATGGCTTCATGGAAGGGCCTCTATAAAATTATTTAAACAAATCTATTAATATTTTGAATGGCACATCTCTTAGCTTTTATCCTTCAATCAACTGCCTGGGTTTATGAAAATAGTTTTGTGATATGCATGATTAAATTAACTGTCTGAAAAAAAAACTATAGGTAATTTATTTTACCACCCACAAAAATGATACATTTTTTACTAAATTTGTCGTAAGATACTCAGGTACATGTTTCATATTGTTTGTCATAAATAAAGTTCAGAACATCTTCGATGTACTAAGATTTAAAATTCTTGTTGATTTCCAACATGAAAAAAGGAAAGAATTTACGACAACACTTAGATTCAGAATGATTTTCTTCTTCAAATAGTTTTCATCCTTTTCTTATCATATGCTAATTGATTATTTCTTTCTAAAAAAATATGCTAATGGATTATGACGTAGCCATAATGTATTACTTTTTATATACTTTATATTATTGTATCTTGATGATCCTTTAATACTGTTGTAGTGCTTGATTGGAAAATGCTTTCGTGATATTTTCTCCATTCTTAACAGATATTACAGATGGTTGGTAAATCAATGGATTGCCTTCAGTCACTAGGAATGTTTTATCTTGCTGCTGCAGTATCAGACTTTTATGTTCCTTGGGAATCTATGGTACGAGTATCTTGCTATATCTGTTTGTTATAGAACAACGATGATTAAATTTCTTTATAATTTCTTAACACCATGGATCTCTTATCTAAAACATAACATGAGACCCAAGAAGTACACAAATTTAATTGCTCATGTGTTGAGCATACGTCCATGGTATTTTTGAAGATTGATTAAATTTCTTAAATATCAGTATGCATATGCTACTGTGTAAATGAGCATTGGAACGGATGACACTAGTTAAATGTTGGGTTTTCTGTTGGGTTTTGAATATCTGATATCTAGTGTTACAAGGAATCTGTTATCCATATGCTTTTTGCTTATTAGAAGTCAGGAAAATTGTTGCTTTTTTGTTTGGAGAAAGTTCATTAAAGGAAAGGAAAGGGAAGTGAAAGAAAGGGAAAGAAAGAGAACTTTTTCACCTTTATTTAACCTCAAATTGGGGTAGAATGAAACATGGGCATTTTAGTAGGAAAGGAGGTGAACATTTTATTTCCATTCCGTCTACCTCTAATAAATTGAATATCTAACGGGGGAAAGTTTTTCTCCTCGTCTTTCCCTCCTTTATCCTTAACCCAAATGGTGTTAATCACTATATATCAACAACAGAGCTTCCTATTATGTGACTAAAGTTTCCATTGTTTCAGTTATTATTAAGATTTTGTTCCTGAATGTTATTCTACTTCTATTGCATGATCCTAATAGAAACATTGATTGGAACAAAATTACTTCCCTTTTCTTATCTTTTGAACAAACATAGAATATTGTCCCTCCATTGCTTTAATAGTTAATTTATTTGATAGCATATATTTAATGATTATAAATGTTTAAAAAAGATTTTTCTTGTTCATTTCTATTGGACATCATGTTTTTATGTTAAGAAATTTAAGGTTCCCCTTTCTGTTGCTATTCCATTGCAATACCATCCATGATAAACAAGATTTATTTGCCAATTATATTCAGCTTTTCTTAACATTGCTCTATTCCATAGGCAAAACATAAGATCCAATCAGCAGAAGGTCCTCTAGACATGAGACTGACCCAAACACCTAAGACGTTATCGGTGCTTAGGAATGAGTGGACTCCATCAGCTTTTTGTATTTCGTTCAAGGTGAGTCCTTATGTTTCAATAATCTGTCTAACCATTAGTATTGGTTGTCAAATGGTGTATCAAATCTCTGGTCACTCTGAGGACAAAATCCAGTTGTGCGCACGTGGAGAATTATTGTCTTGTATCTCCAGTTTTCTATTTTTTTGTTGTTTTTTTTGCATAAAAAAATTATTTGAGGTTGACATGTGATGCCCGTCACTTGCAGATGAAAGATCATTATCAAGGATTTGTGGAGTTGTTTATGAATATCCATGTATCCAACATTTATTTAGTGCTAGGCCTGAAATATTGAGTTGCTAGGCAAAGTTAGTTCACCAGACCCACATTTATCATTGAAGTAGCTGATTTCTATAAAATTTTACTGGACATGCATGTGCTTTCTCCAGTTCAAAGAGCATCAGTAATAATTACTATTACCTATTAGATGAGCAAGTCTATGATTCTGAGTGACCATATAAAATCATAGTTGACCCAGGTCAAATTTTAGTTTGACAAGTACTAAAATCATAACAAATTATTACTTCCATATATGATGTTTGTATAAGCCTAAATTTCATCTTGCTTCTGTTTTGTCCCTCGTGTTATTCTTGAAAATTAACACTTTCTTGCAAACAGTTGGAAACAGATTCAGAAATTCTACTCAAGAAGGCTAATATGGCCATGGAGAGATATGGTATGAATGTTGTCGTAGCAAATTTGTTGGCGACATACAAAGAGGAAGTCATCATCCTGACAAGAAGCGGGAAGACTCAGGTTCGAAAGCGCAAGGATGAGGACTTGGAAGATGAACTCATCAGTCATCTTGTTGCGAGGCACACAGAGCACATTGCAGCAGTCGGAGTAGGCACAAATAAGTTGTCTTAGCGGCTGATTTCTATACTATGCAGAACCAACATAAAAATCGGCCTTCTCCAGTTACCTAAATTGCTAGTGTCTTGCAACTTGACTCCGTAGGAGGGAGGAGCAAATGTTCTGCTTTTGGTATTTGAGTTAATAATTATTCCTATTTTCCTGATGGTTGTAGAAAATGGAGGTTTACTGTATGGGAAACTGCAAAATGTTCAATTTATTTGACAATAAATATACTTTTATTTCCGATCATCTTACATATATGCTTCCTTTTATCATCTGTATTTTTACATAATACATATTGTATTTTAAATGCAACTAGAAGCATATCATATGGGAGCACTGGGCGTGTAGCGCACTTTTAATATAGTGCGTGTAGCGCACCAGAAAGTAACGACATTTTTTATACAAAAGAATTTGAATATTATTCATTTGTACAGAAAGTGATGTTACTTTCTGTATAAATACGATACATATTCATTTTTCCATATTATATTTACAACCATTTTGACAGATTACCATGGTATCTTTGGTAGTAGTTTAATGCACCCTTTTTTTACTCTATTGAGCAAAGTTTTACTACGTTTTCCCTTCCTCACATTGTCTACAAATTTGTGAATACGAAAATGTGTTCCTTAGATGGGCGCTCACGATTTACAAGTTTTACTCAAAAATAACACTTTATGATTGCAAGAGCATTCAGATTTCAAATTGTAATTTGTATCTGAAGTTTTTAATCTTGTGGAGCATATCACACGGTTCACATCCAAAATCCATTGATGTAATGTCTTAAATGTGGATTATCCTTCTTTTCCCATATGGACACACTGTCGACATATGCAAAAATCAGTCTACGTCCCTTGAAATAGTGACCAATGATCAATGTAGACATCATATCCTTGGTTTTGCACCTGCGAATCACATATCATACTGGAAATATTGAAAGGGGCTTCACTGTGATTATATACAAGATATTTTGTACGTCATGGACTAAAAGATGATTAAAGAAGCCTCGCTAAAGATGAAAGATAAGGAATCATAGCACCTAACTGGTTACTATGGCGGGGGTCAGCAGACAATTCCTCGAAAGGCTTCCATGTGGTTGCGCAGAGCCATTAACCGATGCTCGTAACAGCATTTCATTACATGCGAACCCAATAAATTTAGGTTCTCTTAATGAAGTAAAGAACTACATTACAACAAGCTCACAAAATCTTCTCAAACACAAAAAATCAAGCTCTTGGAGGATAAAAAGTGAACCAAAAGATATTAGAACATACAGACGACTCATGTTTGTTGATACAAAAAGAGGGGAATGTAGATACTGAGGGAGACATTGGAGAATATACTTATGTAGCCTGTTGCCTTCAGTCAAGGACTCATTTCCTACTACTGGTCCCAAGGCGTGGCTTTCCCTTTACTTCAGACTCCTGTTGTCGGAAGAAAAATAAGAACATATCACTAGCAAATAACTTCCCCTATCTGAATCGGATATTAGTTTGAGACCTCATTTTACTGTTATTCTTCATTGTCTAACTATTAACATGTTTAAGTATCACACAATAGATGCGAAAATAAGTCCAAGTGAAGATATGCAACGATATGTAACAACCAAGGCACACTACAAAATTAATTCCAATTTATGCACTTTATGAGGGTGTATACTAAGAAACTTAGGGTGAAAGAGCTGCAGATTTGCTCACCTGTGGGCTATGAAGATAAATATACGACCTTGCTGTGCTTGGGTTATGATTTTCAGCACCCTTGCTCCAGTCGTAAGAAACCTGTGTCGAAGGATCAAAGCTCTATAAAAGCTTCCAATTTGTAAAAAGCTAATCTGTAAATCATTTGGTATAAAATATTCTCATTAACCATACTATTGAGCCATGTTTTTGTTTGCATAACTGACGTTAATAAATTTGGATGACTATTGATCTCAGAATGATCACCCTCCTTGTTTCATAGAAGAAACAGTTAGATATACAAAATGTTGTTTACTTTAAGAGAATCATTTCAAACTACTTGAAAAATTCTGAATTTTTGCTATCATCATGCACCTGAGAACTTTTTTTCTTTTTTTGAACTGTAAACAACGTCATGACATACAATGTGACGCTAAATAACTTACAGCATAAGCAAAAATAGATCCGTCATGGTTGAAACTACTGCACGGAATGGGATGTGCGCACCTAGAGAAAGCCTGTTGCAAATGAAAGGTTGGATTAATTCACAAACCAGATAAAACTGCATTTTCAAACTGCTCACGGAATAGAAGGTTATTTAGCTGGCATTGGTATGATTGCTGTGTGTGAATGTAAGTCATTCGATTAGTACAAAAACCATGAATATAAAGGTTCGAGGAAAATCCAGTTCTGAAGCTGTGCTAAAATATTAACTTCGAATCCAACTGAGGTATCCCAAACTCATAGTAGCTAGTAAAGTAGTAAATCTTTTTTTTTTGTTGGATGTTATGCTTTAGTACCTAAAAATTTGGTTACTGATAGAGCGCAATGGCGTCGTATGATCCATGTAGCCGACCCCACCTAGTGGGATAAGGCTTTGTTGTTGTTGGATGTTATGCTTTAGTTGTATTAGCATTTTACTTGGAGAAAAACAACTGATTGTTCTATATTTTGACATCATTAACTAGAGGTCCTGAACTCGTGGAAACTATAAACGCAAAACGATATAACAAGATCAAAAGAGGAATCAACTTATCTGACTGGAATACACGGAAAACTGCTCAGATATTAACTAATACAGTAACATGGCTAAATCGTACGTAACAGATATTTTTATTAACTAATAAAATGATGAAAATGGTGGTCAGATGCTTATAAATCAGCTTTCCAATTTAATCGGAATTGGAAAAAGAGGAAACATTAAAAATATTATGTTTCGAGAAATACACCACATGATAATAATGAAATAGAGGAAAGAAAACCCCTCAGATATTAATTCATACAGTAATATGGCTAAATCATAAGTAACATTTTATTAACTAACAAAATGATGAAAATGACGGTCAGGCACTTATAAACTAAATCGGAATTGGAAAGAGAGGAAATATTATGTTTCCAGAAATACATCACATGATAATAATGAAAGAGGAAAGGAAAGGCAGTTTCATTAGTGCTAACTGACAAAATCCAGACCTTCAGTCTTTGCTTGCTGTCCTTATCCCAAAAGTTAAATGCACCATCGGAACCTGCAGTTGCAAATGTATGATGAACCTGTGACAAAGAAGTTTTTTGTTAGATCATGGAGCAGTTCTTATAAGATCATAGGACCAATAGCTACAACTGATCATATTCTTTCAAGGTACACTACCGAGATACAAGAGTTTGTGGAAAAGGACTCAACAAGATATATGATACATTCATAGAAGAAATGTTATGTAGAATTATGGTTTAGAGTTTATCCCAGGATATGCTTCTTGCTTCCCCATAATTAGAAATTAAATTATGTCAACGGAAATCAAACTTTCAGCCAGGACAAGAACCAAATAATCATAAAAATATTGATACTAACCAAGATGGGGCTTTGAAAACAAATGTTGAAATATGATTCTGTAAGGGTTCATCATCACCATGCGAGAGCACACAAACAAAGGCCTCGTTGTTTTACGAAGAAAGGATGACTAGTAGGTTTCGGCCATTATACAAAATAAGAAAATGTGTATGTATCAACAAAAACCATAGGTAGCTTACTAAAAGAATAAATTTCACTAGTGTTCACTCCAATCCCGAAGTAAAGCATGGTGCTTAATACTCTTAGAAGAGTGCCAGTGAACCAAAAATGGTTCTGTTTATTTGGGCCGCCAAACTGCTACCAGCTAGCGTTCTAATGCCTTCATCTAAAAGTACATTTATGCTGACTTGCACCTCTGCCTATGAATCTCTACGAATGCTTCCTCCATATGTGGGCCGGTACAAGCACATCCTAAAGTAGACTACCGGTTTGTATGCCATGGTCAAAAACTTTCTGCAGTAGCCAAACTTTCTGTGAATGATGAATGCTGTTTTGCACACACATCATACCAACTTTGCTAGTTTATTACAATGACAAAGGTACTTGAACAAAGAAAGATTAACAGAGGAAAAATATCCCACCATATTCTGAGGGATCATCTTGTATTTATATATGGTGTACAAGATATATGGAAAGACTATATATGGAAAGACTAATAATACAATATCTGTATATATGGAAAGATATATTATTAATACTCCCCCTCAAGTTGGAGCATATATATCATGCATGCCCAACTTGCGACAAATATAGAGAACTCGAGGACCTCGAAGAGCCTTGGTAAATATGTCTGTCAATTGATCATTTGATGAAACAAAAAATGTCACAATA
>LTAE01014293.1:0-11570 GCA_001647135.1 Pontederia paniculata | reverse complement strand
ATATATATATATATATATATATAACATTGATTATGACCAATATACAAACTTACATATGCACACTAGTGACTTCTTTCTTTACTTCATTTGTCATGAGAATAATTTGAAAATTAACTAAAATTTAAATTTGGAATTTATATATAAATGAGAGATAAAGTTCATACCGATAAAGTATTTTCGACGAAAAGCGAACAATTGGTCCTAATTTATTTATTAATAGGAAAAACAAACAAAATATGATAAAGATGCTGTGATAAATGTTGAATGAAGATAACTAAAATAGAAGTATTCATGTCCATAATACGTATATGTAAATTTTGTATAATACATTACTCATTTATTTTTCCCATCATCATTAATGAATATAATAGAGGCTGACTTAAAACTAATTACAACAATCATTGTAGAATTTACTTAGGTATTGGCCACAATTTGATATTAATTCGATAAAAGATATAAATAAATTTAATATGTGTTCATAGTACAATTGCAATTTACATAATAGAACTACAATAATAAAGAAAAAATTGCAACTATCTTGCATTTGATCCACTTGAAGGATGAATTATCGATCATAGTCGCCAAGTACATAATTGGATATTAATTGCTCTTATTTTTAATTGTATGTGCTTGCGAACTCCATCACGTGCATGACAAAGGAATATGAAATGACTGTTGATCGTGAACACATAAAAAGTTGGACTTCGTTGTTTTCGCAAGGGCAACATATCATGATGTCTCGTGATAGTGCTTGAATGACCTTTATACACATAAAATATCAAAATGTGACTTTTAGTCTTCATATTAAATTAAATATGACTTTTAGTCTTTCAAAAGTTTAAGCTTGTAATAACTGTCCACACATATAATAAATATTATTGCAATTTTTATTTTTTTTTCTTATGTACATTTTCATGTTCATTCAAGAGGTTTTGCTAAATTGACATACGGAACATATATTTTTTTATTTTTTATTAATAGAAAAACTTATCTTGAGAAATTTCACCTTTTTTATTTGATATTTAAAAAATATTGATATCGTTAACAAAAAAATCACATGATGAAACTTTTCACCTTCTTATTTATCATATACGGGTAAGTGTTTATGTGAAAATAAAGTAATTATAATTAAAATCCAGAAAACACCCAAATAAATTGAAAAAATAATGCGAAAAGAAGAAATGGCACTTGTCGTGGCTTGATCCCTCATGACCCTACAGGTATATGGTTGTATTGTTTTCATATCATCCCTATAAAGTGAAGAACTTTTTCATTATAAAGAAAACAAAAAAAAAGTTGAAATAACAACTTCCATGATTAGTGATTTACCCATTCTTAATGATGATTATTGATATATCAATTTTTAATATTGATAATTGATTTACCGATTCTTAATAATGATCATTGATTTACCAATTTTAATTATAGTTATTGATTTACTAAATCTTAATGTGGGTCATTGGTTTACTGATTTTGAATGTTAATGTCATCAGATTCTGCCGATTGTATATTAAGTTACTTCATTGATCATTGATTTATCAATTTCTAATGTAATGTCATCATATCCTATCAATTGTAGGTCAAGTTACTTCCATGATAATTGATTTTTGGCTTCTACTGATAATTCCATTATATCCTACCAATTGTATGTTAGTGTACTCACATTGATCATTAAGTTAAATATATGATAATGGACTATTGATTATTACAGTTGAACGATGATTTCATGACACTCTACCGAATTACTGATTAATGATATTCTACATTTGATCCATCTTTACATATAAGTCATACTATTGCTACATTGAATGATTTGTCCGATAGTGAAAATACCATGTTCTAAATCTAAATGAATGATTATGCCCACTGTTATGTTATTCACATAAGCTTTTCAAAAGCTTACAATAGAGATCATCCCTGTATTAATCCCTGTAGGTATTTGATTTCTACTCTGCAAGTTGATAGTGTGTGTGATGATGAAGCTTGGGTTGTTGTTTCACATGGATAAGGACTAGTTTATTTTTCTTTATTATAAGTCGTATCGAACATTGAGTTGTAATAAGCACTAACTTTAATTTTATTTGGAGTATGTACTTAGCATTAATCTTAATTGTGAATAAGCACTAATTTTAATGCTATTTGGAGTTTGTACTTGACATTAATCTTGATGATGATTATTTGTGGCTTCTGCATCTATTATATTATGTTTTATTTATATTATTATGTTACTCTTTCATTGATGTGTCATCATTATTGGCCTGTCTTGATCAGGGAATGATTAATATAGACTTTGCCACGTGGCGAAGGTCGAATGTCAGGGCGTTATACTATCACCTCTAATCAAGTGGGAGTCATCCTTTCTCTTCTCTTTCATACTACGATGAAGGCAGAGTAATAACTGAAAACGGAGGGGTCCACATCAGCACTTAAATGGGCACTTATTGGATCTCAAAACTAGCCTATTAGAAGTTAAAACACCCACTTACTAGCCCCCCTCATTGTTGAATCTGCCCCTTGAAGAAATAAAAGGAAGGTGCAACCATTTTTGTTGCCTTTTCTTCTTCTTTGCTTCAAAACGGGGTGATTACTAGGAGCTATGGCAGCAAACAAAGGGAGATTGAAGGAGAAGATGGCTGTGAGAGTTGGATGCAAATGAAGATGTTGCAAGGTATGAGAAGAAGAAGGAACAATGAGCTTCAAAGCAACATACATGATTGGGAATAGAAATGTTTAGAGAGGTATGTAAGGGGATAACTTAATTCTTCTCATTTGTGATTATATATGGATGAAGATAACTGTTATTGCTGAGTATAGAAGATCATGGATCCATATGGATGATTGTAGTTAATGAAATATATCAACATGTTGTGATTCTGTCCAGATTTCGTACCTTCTCTTTAGATATCAGTTTGACTAGACAATTGTTGTCCAAAAATTATGAATGATATGTCAAAACGTAGATATTAAAGTCTAGTTTGCAAAGAAATTTGTTTCACCTCATTTTGAGTAGTATTTTGAGAGTTATGATCAAAACACTGAGACACTGTCAAACTGTTCCGAACTATATAATGGCTGTTTTGTAAAATGCCTAGTAAATTGGAAAAGTATGATTACAGGTTGATATTTATGATGCATATATATGCTTGAATATGGTTTCAAATGGATTTAGTTTCATATTATTTTGAATTGTATAGATAAAGTTATGAATTGTGGATTGATGGGTTATCAAGTTGTGATACATGCTGGAATTTTATAATACCATATGATATGTGCTAAAATGCTAGGTAAATTTGTGTAATTATGGTTAAGAAGGTAAGTGGACAACAAGCATAAGTTATGCTAAATGATATATTCTGCTTACTTCAAAGGACAAGTTAAGCCATGAATGACATTAGGCTTATTTGTATCAAGAATGATAGTTATGATATATTGAGATTAGGAACAACTATATCTTAGATTTGTTCATATGAATATTGTATTGAAAACTCTATTGTATTGAGCATGATATTGTATTGAACTCCGATTGATTTATGTATTGATCGATATTGATAATCTAGAGAAAACATTAGGAAACACATTTACATTTCTGAAAATCGTGCAAGTCGGTCGACCGACCTCAGGGGAGATTCGACCGACTATCGGGTTTCATGCCTTTTAGGTCCGATCGATCATACGTCGGTCGAACCTGAATGACTCCATTAGCGAAGGTCGGTCGAGGTTCGACCGACCCTCAAGTCGGACGACGCCCATAAGGGAGTCGATCGACCGACCTAGGGATGGGTTCGACTGACCCTGCCCCAGATTTTCTTAATCGTATCGTTTTTAAATTATTGAGTCCATTGATTGATAACCTAGCACACGTATTGCATGCTCAGCCGTAAATAAGTTAAATTGTTAATGTATTGATGTACTGATTGATTGAATCGGCATATTGAAGTGATTGGGACGTATGTCGGATTGGGGGATAGATTGTCCCCATATTGTTATGACCTAGACGTGGGGTATTGGTGGATTGATTTGCTCAAAGTCCACGGGAGCAAATGCGTCCCATGGTTTAGCTAACCATTGACGATCACGACATACCCAACTCTCCAATGATTGTTAAAGGCCTATTGCAAATTGATTGAATTGTATATAAGGTTGCCCATTTGATGGTTGATGGATAAATGGTTCATGAACCATATCGATTATTGATATTGATGGATCCCTGATCCATATTGTTATTGTAATGAGCAAGACTCATATTGATGGGGAGGACTTCATATGGGGACGGCTATATGGGGACGGATTGAGGAAGTCACAAAGAGGACTTTCGATCATCAAATGACAACAAACAAGATAAGTCTAAAATGAACACTATTATTATTGATATTGAACATTAGGAAGCCTAATGTATTGAGTGTTCATGTTAGCATATTATTATTGATATGAAAATGATTAAAGTCCCAAGATATAACGACTTAATCGATATTGTTACATTGATGCATAAAGGTTATGCAAGGTCATGTTTATTACATATATACTGACCATATTGATAGATTGTCATTGTCATTGTTATACTGTTATAAATGCATATAAAGTATGATATGCTAAGAATTGAATTAGGGTATTGCATTGTATCATGATTAAATTGACTAAGTGTCGAACCCTAAAGGATGACAATGTGTCATTCATATTGTTATGACTTACNATCAGCCTTATTGACATCGAGATGACTATTATCTTCAATACATTGATAAATGAACACATTGATTGATTGATTTATTGAATTATTGAATATTGATAAATATCATATGACATATCGAGATGGATTATTGAGGACGGATATATGAGGATGGCTTTAGGAAGTCACAAGAGGGACTTCCAAAAATATCATATGATATATGATCAGAAAAATAAAGTAAAAGATAAACTTCATTTGTTATTAATTATTATGAGCCATTGATCAATTGATACTGACACATTGTGTACCACAGGTACTTATTGATGCTCATAACATTTTGATAATTGTAAAGATCGAACATTGATTAAGAATATGAAGTAAAAGATAAATTTCATTTATTATTGATTAATTATGAGCTATCGATCATTGATATCGATACATTGTGTACCTATGGATACTTATTGATGCTCATAACATTATTAATAATTATAAAGACCAAACATTGATTATTGATAAGATTAAATGATAATAACAATGACTCTCGTAATGTACTAATAAGAGTTAGTATTGATAAATGACATTGATCGTGCTACTCTAGAGTAGAAGACACATCTAGCCTATTGGTATTGATTCATATTGATGAATCATAGGATTGTATCATGCTAGTATAATTAACTCATTAGCATATTGTTATTGTTAAACGATAATAATTTACATAAATTGTTAAATAAAAATGAGTACATCGAAAATTATTGATTATGCTAGGATAGTTGATACACCTAGTATATTATTGATATTGAAATGTACATTTACTGATATGATCTATTGAGACCAATGTTAGGTCTCGAAATAAATATGACTGCCACATACGATCAACTGGGATGAAATTCTTCTGTATTCTGGATCCGTACAGGTAATCGAGAATAATGGATCGCGGTGGTACTGCTCTCGACGTAAAGATTGCACATGGTATATATATAAAATTTTGTTATTGTTATTGAGTCTTACACTGATTATATTTTATTGTTAACAATTTTTGTTCTTTATAATTTTATATCGTATATTGTTTATTATCGTAGCGTTTTCGGGATCACCTGATTGCGAGTCGAATATCGATTTGATCGCGTGTTTAGACCAGATTTTGGGACATTACACAAATGCCATAGTGACATCAGAGAGGGGGATGTGGCAGGAGGGGGTAATAAACAATGAGCTGAGGACCCAAGACGAGAGTATCATGCTGCTCCAATTGTTGTTCTCGGCACCACCATCGTAACTACCACTCGGACAAATAATGATGGCGACGATCAAGGTTTGGAAGTGAGGAAGAGGACGATCCTATCATGAGATTTGCTGCCAAAGTCGATGGGTTTTGAGCTCGCAACTGGAGGGAGAGAGGGAAATAGTGATGATGCGATATAGGGGGTGGGGGAGGGGATGTCGCTCCCTCCCCATGGTGTTGTTGGTGAGATGAGAGGGGAAATGGGATGTTGCCTCCTCGCAGTCGAAAAGAGATTGTTTTCTCATGTTTTTATATTTTTAAATATTATTTATAATGTTTGTATTAATTAACTAATTAAGTTAATGTGGTAGATAGATAAATATTGCCATGTCGACAATTTAATTTGACAATCAACGTTAACTAATCTGGAGCACATGCTCATAAGATTTTAAAAGATGAATGATATCTTTATTGAGGATTGGATAGGGTTGATTTGTATAATTTATCAGAAAAATAGAGTTCCTCATAGATATTTGCCGTATGTGAACCATCTGTATAGGTTCTTTGCAGTTTCACTCTATCTCTATTATCACATTTTTTTCTCGATAGATATTATCTCATTTTTATTAAATTACCTTTTTACCTATTTTTATTTTTAAAAGAAGGAGAGTACGGTCAGCCCTCCCTTCCAAGGGGCAGAAACACTCAGTAGAAACCAAATATGGGAACAGTAAAAAAAATGACTGGAATTTAATTTAGCATCAATTGCACCAGTACTTCACATGCAAAAGACCTTCACGCAACTTGTACAGAGCAAAAGAAAGAAAAAAAGAAAAAAAAAGAAAGGAAAAAAACAGGTGGTGGTCCTCCGACTTTTGTATGTGGACTTGGCATCACTGCCAACAAAACCTATGACGAAGGCGAACACTACTTTGTCCTCTGATGCATTGCCCCATACTGGACCATCCTCCAAGAGTATTATTATTATCTCTTAGTTAATCAAATTCAATTTCAGGTTGCAATAATAAAACACTTCACTCATGGAATAAAAAAATCGGTCACAAAAATTTTAGAAAAAAAAATAACGTCCACAAGTTGCAATTGCTAGACGAGTCACTTCCAAAATTAATAGCATTTCATTAATTTATCAAATTTGACCATTGATTATTCTAGTTCACAAGAATATATATCTTTGCCGAGAATGAATCATTAAAGCAATGACTTTATTGCATTAAAATTAAATTTACTTTTAGTGACTAAAGGTGGTAAAGAATTTTATTTTGTCAATTAAGAATTTAAATCTAAGTTTTATAAACGTAAAAAATTTCTAATTGCTATCCTAGTTAAAATGCGACCCACTAAATTAGTTGAAGGTAATATTCTCAAATATTATTTAGTATGGATCTACAGATTATCTGATGGACCACCGGGGGGCGGGGGACCGATGTCCTTCTGGTGTAGATGTTGATGGTTCTTGAAAGAAATTCATTCTCCAAACTCTTCCCGGCCGGGCCCCTACTACACACACCCACACCCCTTGTGAAGTTTGTTTAAAAGAAAGTTTGCCCTGCCCCTGCTGCATGCGACCTACGCAGTACTGTTACTGTTAATCTATTTCACAAAATTTACAGCGAGGCAGAGGAGTTATTTTTTGGATCTAGAACTCATTGTCAGGGTTACTAATATTTGATATTTGACTCATCCGATGTTCGAACGAGTATGACGAAAATAAATTTTAATCAAGATGACGTCTTTAAAATTTAAACTCCAGACTTCAAATTCTTTTTTTTATGACTCGATAATTAATTATGTCAATGAGTTAATTTTGCGCACATGGCGAACTCTCTCATCCTTCCACATTTCAAAGCTTTATTTGGATAAAATTTGAACTTTGCAAACTGTTGTATCGTTGAGGACGAAAGTTGGGAAATAATTAAGTCCATGTTCCTTGTTTATGGGAAAAATATATAAATTAATTATTTTAAGAAAGGAAAATAAATATTGTTTAGCGAGAAGCCTTTTTCCCTTTCTATCTTTAGTTTACATCGGTATATTAAAAAAACAAATCAATTAGTATATTTCCTATAGTCAAACACAGCTGTAAACTTATATCAATTCTTTAATCAGTAAATTAAAACCACCTTTTAATCCCAAAAAACTTTCAAAAATAAAAAGAGGAAGGAAACAGAAAAGATACAACGTGTTTCATAGTTGGAGTCTGTGACATCTTTCCAAAGTTCATTTTCGTTCTTTTCCAACATTATCTGTAATATCTGCCCTAATTAAAAAAAAAAAATGAAATAGAAAATGAAGTGGCATTGGAGCCACTTCTCAAGTTCTTATTGGACCCCTCAATCCACTCACTTTCTCTCTCAACCTCATTATAAAAGCTTTCCACCAAAGTTTTTATTGTTTTCCCCTTTTGGAAGCTTGCAATGTTGAAATATCAGCCTAAGAGCACAAATCCAATATTGAACTCAAAGATCTTCATTCTTGCAATAGGAGATCAAGGAGAAGGAAGGGAATTCTTGCAAAGATAGGAGAAGAGGAGGGGAAGGAAGCACCATTAGCAAGGAAAGGAGCTAAGCATAAAAAATAGGTATGTAAGATGGATCCTTGTATTGACTAATTGGGCCAATACAAATTGATTATTCTAATGTATTTGAATTGATTCTAAAATGCTCTATATGCCATTGTAATTGTCTAAGAATTATATAAGTTCTTATTCTAGCTAAAACCCATTTATGCTCAAAGAGAATTAGGGTTCATATGCTAGAGATTGTTCATCATGTGATGGTCATTGTATTGTTTGAACATGCTACTGTATTGTATCAAAAAATTGATTGATGTTTTGATCAAAAATGAAATCTTAGAGAAAACTCTAGATTCACATTTATATTTTTGAAATTCGCGAAAGTCGATCGACAGACCTCAGGGAGGTTTGACCAACTACCGGGTTTAAGACGCTTTAAGATCCGACCGACTGTATATCGGTGGAACCTGGACGACTTTAGCGAAGGGCGGTCGAACCCTCATGTCGGTTGATGTCCAGTGACATCAGAATAGAAGGTCGATCGATGCATTGTTCGATCGACCCTTACGTCGGATGACCCCATATGGGAGTTGGTTGATCGATCTAGGGAAGGGGTCGACCGACCCTGCCCCAGATTCATTTTATCGTATCATATTTAAAGTTATTGAGTCCAATGATTGATAACCTAGTTCACGTATTGTATGTTCAGCGGTAATAGATTAAATTATTAATGTATTGGTGTATTGATTGATTGAAAATGCAATGAGATGAATTAATTGGGCGCCTACCGGATTGGAGGACTTGTCCTCATATTGTATGGAGCACAGGCATGGGATTTGTGGATTGCTTCGCGCAGAGTCCGCGGGAGCTAGTGCGTCTCATAGTTTACCTAATCATAATGGCGACATGTTACCCCAATCTCCAATTGTTGTTAAATGCTCTTTGAAATTGATTGTATTGAACATAGGGTTTGCCCATTTAATGGTTGACGGATTGAGGTTCATGGAACCTATCAATTAATTGACATCGATGGATAAAAGATTCATATTGATATTGTATGAAGACGACTTCATATGAGGACGCCAATATGGGGACGGATTGAGAAAGTCACAAAGAGGATTTCCGGTCATCAAATGACAACAACACAAGATAAGTCTAGCATGGACACATATTGTTATCGTTATTGCACATTAGGATGCCTATTGTATCGAGTGTTCATGTTAGTTATTGTTATTGATATGAAAATGATTAAAGTCCCAAGACATAACGACTTAATAATTATTGTTCACTAATATATTGAGATTATGCTTTATATTGACCTTATAGCACATTGTTATCATATTGATATTGTTTTATATATAGAGTGTAAGCTCATGGGTTTTGCCCCTGCATTGGATCCTGCAGGCCGACCGTCATAGGTACGGACAGTGGCGCTGCTCTGACATCAAGGTTGTACATGGCAAAATGTTAAGTAATACGTCAAGTATGTTGTATGGCCAATTAGTAGGTTTTTTCCTATTTTTACCATATCGATGTAACTTTATATGTTTAAGTTAACATTTGGTGTTCTTATGACAACATATGGAGTTATGCTAATCGTTTCCGCTGTGCATTATTACTGATTTTTATCGTCTTCCGTTGTGATTGTATATCGTCTTCTCGTACCGCCTCAGGAGCCACCTCGACGCGTGTCAAAGATCGATTCGATCACGTGTGAGGCACATTCGCGGAGCGTTACAGAACTATAGGTATTAGAACCTAACATTGCCTAATGTTGCATAACGTTGGCTCTAAGTATTGAGATCGTTTGTCTAAGTTTAGGTCAATTGTCCTAAAACATCAAAGTCCATGTGAATCATCAAGAGCATCCACCAAGTATTGTTATCGATGGTAAGGACTTAATTGTGAGTTGACTTGTTAATTGTTTAACGATGGATTGATGGTTTATCGTCTTCCGCTGTGATTGTATATCATCTTCTCGTACCGCCTCGGGAGCCACCTCGATGCGTGTCAGAGATCGATTTGATCACGTGTGAGGCACATTTGCGGAGCGTTACAGAACTTTAGGTATCAGAACCTAACGTTGCCTAATGTTGCATAACATTGGCTCTAAGTATTGAGATCATTTGTCTAAGTTTAGGTCAATTGTCCTAAAAGATCAAAGTCCATGTGCGATCATCAAGAGCATCCACCAAGTATTGTTATCGATGGTAAGCACTTAATTGTGAATTGACTTGTTAATTGTTTAACGATGGATTGATGGTTTATTTCAGAATATGGCTCACCGTGGTGATCATCATGATCCTGTTGACGAGGAATGTCACGCTCATGACCACTATGCAAAGATGGCGATGAGCCATTGAAAGGAGCACTAGCTGAACAAGAAGTTTGAGTCGCTCAAGTTCATACGAAAGGTTCATGAAGACAAACCCGTCATTATTCACCGGTGCTAGAGATCCGGATAAGGCAACTTCATGGCTAGTGACTATTGAGGAAAAATTGGAAGTATGTGATTGTCCTAACAAGCGTATGGTGACATATGCTACCCACCAATTGACTGACCATGCAAGGGATTGGTGGAAATCTATGGAAAGAGCCAAGTTTGCTGATGAAGATAGGATCAGTCGGAGAAGGTTCAAGAAAGCTTTCGAAAAAGAATATTTTCCACAGCATGTAAAAGAGCAGAAGCAAAGGGAGTTCCTGACCTTGCAACAAATCAGCATGTCACTTGAAAAATATGTCAACAACTACCTCAATTTGAAGAAGTACAACCCTTTGGGAAACTCTAAAAGAGCAAGGGCGAACATATTTGTGGAAGGATTGAATCTTGGACTGCAAATGAGAGTGGTCTGTGGAGAAACTCTTACTCTAGCCAAGGCAATTGAAAGGGCAACCATTGATGCATGCATTTTATAACATATTTTAGGGTCTGCATTAGGCATTATTCTGAGTCATTTTTACATTGCATGCATCTATTTTCTACTTTATTTGTTTATATTATTTCAATTCCGAAATCTACTCTTATTTGGTGTAATTATGCAGGAAATCACATATATAGGTGGCTGATGTAGTTAAGGAAATAACTTTTGGACATGACGCCGAAGAAGGAGCGAAGTTCAGAGAAGATTAACAAGTCACATCAGCTATCACGG
>LTAE01014292.1:0-11571 GCA_001647135.1 Pontederia paniculata | reverse complement strand
TCTCTCTCTCTCTCTCTCTCTCTCTCTCTCACTCATAACAGGTCCCTATTCGAAGGCGCCTACTCTGAAGAGGGCGGAGACAATCCTAGATATGGCCAGAGCTTCACGCCGATGCACCCAAGTCAAGAGCTCCCTCGGCGCAGTAGCGCCAAGAGCAGCCTGAGCAAGGAATTCAGGGATGAAAACAGGGTCTATGAGTTCGCCCCCCGCAGCGCCAAGAGCTTCGGGAGGGAATTCAAGGACGATAACCACAACTCAAACTCCCCCTCCGCCGGAAAGCCAGCGAGGCCCGCTCTCTCCTCGCGCTCCGGTCCCATCACGCAGCCGAAACCGCCCCCGGTTCAAAGGAAGCTCGAGTGCACGCTCGAGGAGCTGTGCCGTGGCTGTAAGAAGGAGATCAAATTCATGAGAGAGATTGTCATGAAGAACGGGTAAGTAATCCTCAATTTGGTTTCTGTTTTGACGATTCCAAACCTTACGAAGTAGTATTATTCCTTGCATAGTGCCATTTTGATATGAGAAATTAGCAGGCAATTACTTCTTTCCATACAATTTTCCTTCAGATTTCAAGGATAAATTTTTGTAACATAATGACGAGAACTGGCTTTTATGTCTTTTAATGAATATTATACTCAGAAGATTGATATAAGAAAAGAACCTGAAAGATGAAAGAGAGTTGGGAGTGTGACTTGCATTTAATTAGCACAAAGAGAAGTCATATATGTTTTACATTGATTAGTCAATACTATAAAGACTAGTATAAATTTAGTTTCTCCAATGGGAAAAATGAAATGTATATGCTATTGCCCTTAATTCTTTTTTAATTCCTTCGGAACAAATTTAGTTGCCGACACTTGCAACTTGGCGAGGCTATTGCTTTGGATTCTGTCTCCAAGATGTTAACATCAGTTGACTACCTGGGAACCAGTTAAATTATCCTCCCTATGAGTTTTAACCACAAGTACATAATCAAGTCCCACATATACTTCAGGTTTGGTAGGTAGGAACAAAGTTCAGCATTAATGTTTCTAAGTTAACTCTACTACCAGTTGCATTCATATATTGCATGCCCCCTTGTTTCCAAAATCCTAATGCATGCTAGCAATGTGTGAGGCTTCAAATCCATGATCCCAAGTTAATTTTTACAAGAAGAATTAATTAATTAAAATGAAGCATCAGAAACCTGGACCTACGTACTGCACATGTTTGATAGATCCTTGTTCATCCGTCTTACTGGTCCAATGCTTAGAACGTTTGTGGGTGCAGACAGACATGTGACAATGGTGTCCACACTGCAGAAAGCAACAAGACACTGAACATTTTTAATTTACATATATTGTGACTTGAACTTTGTGATATCACATTTTAACAGGGGGGTAATTCTGATCATTTTGTCTCCATTTTAATTAGCTATTCATAGAGAAGGTAATAATCATGATCCAGAATGCTTCTGGTTCTGGTCAGGAGCAAGTATCAAAGTCCTGTCATTAGCTTCATGACACTAATAAGTTAGTTTCAGGTCAAACACCAGATAGAATGCTTCTGATAAGGAACAAGTATCAATAACTTAGTTAATGACTTGCCTTGTGGTACAGGGTGGTCCTCAAAAAGGAGGAATCCCACACGATCAAAGTGAAGCCCGGGTGGAAGAAAGGAACAAAGATAACGTTCGAGGGCATGGGGGACGAGCGCCCGGGGTGCCCTCCGCCGGACGTCATCTACGCGATATCGGAGAAGGAGCACCCGGTGTTCAAAAGGGTTGGGAACGACCTGGTTCTCAAGGTGGAGGTGCCCCTGGTGAACGCCCTGACCGGGTGGACCTTCACCCTCCGCCTGCTGACCGGGGAGAAGGCGAGCTGCTCGTTCCAGGACGAGGTCATCCACCCGGGCTACGAGAAGGTCGTCAAGGGCCAGGGCATGCCCTTGGCTCACGAGAAGGGCGCACGAGGTGACCTAAGGATCAAGTTCCATATCGTGTTCCCTAAATGCCTCAGCGACGAGCAGCGCGATGGCCTTACGGAGCTGCTCAAGGACTGCACATAAAGCTGATGTATGCAGGAAGCAGCATGCATGCAATCTCTTCTCCTGTGTCCTGGTCGTTGCATTTCCATGTTAATAATTCTTTTTCGTCCCATGTTAATATTTATTATGTTAAAAGTTTACTACGTACGTACGTTTATATCTGATAGATGTGTATGTACATAAGACTGAGAGGGGGGGTATGGTAATGGTGTATGTACATTAGATAGGCCATCGTCTGAAGCTGTTATGCTCTTGATGAACATGGCCGGAGCACTTTTTAGTTTTGATCCTGGAGAACTTTTATGCAATGTTATCAGAACCGGACCGGAGATCGGACCGGACAACCAACTGGATCACGGTTGGATCGGTTGAATCGGGTTCAACCGGGTTGAACCGAAATTTATTAAAATAATATTATTTATAATAATTTAAGATATATAAAATAATTAATATTATATAAAATATATAACAATAACTAACTAATAATTAGATATACTTTAAAAATATTATTTATTGTATGTTTAAAATATGTGCTTATTTAAAATAATGATAATAATAAATTATTATTATCTTTTATATGATAGTAATAATGTCATATTAATTTATTTTATTTTGACTCACTCTTAATTTAATTATTTTATTTTATTTTATTTGATATTATTACTATGCTAATAATATTATGTTAATTATTTTAATTCAAATTGTTGTTCACTTTCCTATTATTCTAGTTACCTTTCAATTATTACCAAATCTTTCCTTTTTCTAATTTCCATTTATTCTCCTTTCAATCTCCTCCAATATTTATTCTTGTTTCTAATTTTATTTTTAGTAATTGCTTAAAACTATTTTCCATCTATATAACTTTTGTTTCCATTTTTATAGTTTTTTTTTACTTTGATTATCTTTTTTTTCAAATTTTGAACTTGAACCCGGTTTTGGACCGGTTCGCCGGTTCGCCGGTTTTATCCGGTTCGAACCGGTTTTGTCCGGTCCAATACCAAATCCATTTTTATACTAAAACCGGACCGTTCCAACCACCGGTTCGCGATTGAACCGGTTGAACCGGCCGATCCGATCCGGTTTTAATAACATTGCTTTTATGGCTTGAACACGCTTTGGGATAAGTGCTTTGATCATTTGTAACATCCCAGATATACACCATGACACTTCTAGAGAGCTGAAAGGCGCAATAAAATTTTATACTTTACTTGATTTTATAGTTGACTTTTTGACCAATAACAAAATGTGAATTAAAAATTATGTCGTAAAAGAAAATGTGAAAGTTTAACATAAAAAAGTGTCTCCACGGTGCTCAAACTTTTACAACTCAATAAAAATAAATAAATAAAGATATATCATGATCAAGGACTATTAATCATGTACAAGAAGCATCCATCATGAGTATCTATTACCACATGCGTCATTAACCATAGTATCATTGCAGATCACTTGCAAAATTTAAAATAGGGGAGACAATTCTTGTGACCTATAAAATTAAATATGTAAGACACAATAGATAATAATTTTCATGATAAATAAAAGCATAATGAATAAACTATGATCATATTAGGAAATAGTAAAATTTTATTATGTCATTATCATTAATCTTTTATCATCTTTTATATTTTACTTTCTTTACATAAAAATTAAGCTATAACAAATAGTCACACATCAATTATTTCATATCTTCAATCTTTCATCATCAATCAATCAGTCTATTTTTTTCATCAATCATCATCAATATTTTACTTTCTTAAATACATGATATTTGCTTTCTTTGCTTTGCTTTGCTTTCATTTATCTAGCATCAATCATCTTATCCTACATTGCAATATGAACAACATAATATTCAGATCAAGCGATTATCTTATTATTTTTAACTCATCTCATAAATGACTTTGAAGTGACTTTAAGGGTTGTTTTGGGTAGGAGTGGCAATTCACCTCGAGGGGCGGGGCCCCGACCTCAGGGTTTTTTCTCCCCGCGGGGTCGGTGTCGATTGAAAATTTTGCCCCGAGAGTTTTTTTGAGGTAGGGGTTGGGGATCGATGTCCCCGCCTCGCGGGGATCCCCGCCCCGAATAATATATGTTATATTTATTTTTTTTGTCCATGTATATCTTATTTCACAACTTAAAATTTATTTATGTATTGATCTGTGGAGTTATAAAATGATAATAAATAAAATTTATATTATATTACACTATATTGAATTATCATAGCTTAAATTTAAAACTAAAATTAATTTTAAAATGCATCATTTTGTTGATATAACAATTAGCAAAAAAAGGATCAGGGACTGGGGTCCCCGCGGGGAATTCGGGGGACCATCGGGGACGGGGCGAGTGGTGGGGCGGGGATGGGGTGGATACTCCCCGCTCGGGTGCCACCCATAGTTTTGGGTGACTTTAAATGGCTCATGAGTTTCGGAGGTCTCGCCAATAGGTTAGTAGGGGTGCTCAAGCCACCACCTAAGGATGCTAATAAAATACTTTCGTTGTAGGTCGGAGAGAAGGCCAAGCAACATGAACTGTATAATAGTTGTTCTATCCATCCTATATTTAGTAACACTATCACTCTCAAACATTCAATACATGATGATCTCATCATTTATTTAGGTGAAGACGATTGACCCTTATTTTGTCCATATATTAGTCCTTAATAATTAACGGAAAGACATACTCTCATATTTATCATATGAAATTTTTAATAAACAATAATAAATAATAAAAATGCAATATCCTTCATGGTCGAGACAACGGTGTTCACGGCCCGTGACAAGTTCCTTCACGATTGTGACCGAGGGAGCAATAACTATTTTACCTTCACGGCATGCGACATGTCCTTTTACAGTTGTGCACGAATGCTCAATCTCTTATTTGCATCTTCATGACCTATGACATATTTTTTCACGACCGTAACGAAGGCACAATATCTCCTCTACAAGTTCATGGTTCGTGAAGTTGCCTTCATGGGCTTCCTTCATTTCACTTCATGATCCGTGACAAATTCCTTCACAACCGTGACCGTAGCCACGATTTGATCATCTAGACCTCATGACCCGTGATATCTTCCTTCACGGTCGTGATTGAGTACTCAATTCCTTCGACTTGCCTTCATGGCCCGTGATATTTTCCTTCGTGGCCGTGATCGAGTACTCGAGATACCTTCATGGTTGTGAAACCCCGTTTCATGGCTGGTGACGATGCTCAGTCCCCTTCTCCGTTCAATTTTTGTTTCTTTTGTTACAAAAATTCAGAGTTTGAAATTGGTAACATCTAAGAGATTATACAGGAACCAAATCATCAATTTTTTTTTACAATACTCACTTCCTATCTAAGGAAAACCTAACATGCAATTATTTATCATGAAAGATACATCTAGAGGGATACACCTATATACATACCTATTACGTAGGGATCATTCATTCTTTATGCTCTAAAAATCCTTGTCGTCATTCCTTTGATCTTCATGCAGTCCTTGATCTCCTTCACATTCTCCTAAGGGTTTGGTCATAAGCTTAAGAGAGGAGAGAGAGAGAGGTAAAGAAAGAGAAGAAGATGGATCATGAGAAGGGAGAAATCCCTTACCTCTATATCTAATAAGAGAGGAAGAGAAGAGAGGAAAAGGGCTCCGACGGCTAGGGCTCGAGAGAATAATAATAACTATGGGGAGTTTTTCTTGGGCTTTTTCAAATTTTAAAATGAATAGGACTCTATTATCTAATCTAACTTAGGCCCAACTAATAAATATTATTTAGTTAATTAATTTTGATTTAATAAGATTGTGAGTATTATATTATAAACCCTTTAAAAAAATTCAACCTCGAATTCAAGATGTGGGTAGAGGCTTACCAAAAAGCACCGGGAACTCCTTACACATCTCTGACTCCAGGTCCTAAGTTGCTTTATTATCCCCGTGCCAACTCCATACTACTTTGACCAGTGATACATTTGACAAAGGACTTTATCATGTCTGTGGATGGAGGAATCAAATACTGAAACCATTTATGGGTTCCGAATAATGCTGCACTTAGAAGGGATGTATTGGATGAGTGTCACAAGTCCGAGTTTGTTATCCATCCGAGAAGTACAAGATGTACGTATAAGGACTTTCAAAGGACCTCTTGGTGGAATAATATGAAGGAAATTGTTGAATATGTATCAAGATGCATAGTGTGTTAGAATGTAGAGATCGAGCACCAGAGGCTATATAGAATGCTCAAGTCCTTGAGCTTCCCAGAATGAAAATGGGAGCACATAACAATGAATTTCATCACCAATCTACCCAGATCAAGTCAAGGACATGATGCTATATGGATAGTGGTGGATAAGCTGACCAAGTCTGCTCACTTCCTCCCTATAAGATGGAAGTAGTCAGTAGAGAGTCGGATAGACCTGTATGTCAAGAAGATCATCAAACTACATGAGATTTTAGTCTCTATTGTGCAAGATAGAGACCTCAGGTTCACAATCAGATTCTGGAGGAGCTTCCAAGACTCTTTTGGGGATAAGGTTCAACTATAACATGACATTCCACCCATAGATTGATAGGAAATAAGAGAGAACGTTACATACGCTGGAGGACATGCTTAGGGTATGCACGCTGGATTGGCATGGCAGTTAGGATGACTATCTGCCATCGTTTGAGTTCACCTGCAAAAATAACTATCATCCATCATAGGCATGGCCCCTTTTGAAGCCCTATATGGAAGACCATTATGCTCACTAGCATGTTGGAGCAAAGAAGGCAAACAAAAGTTGTTGGGCCTAGAGGTGATACAAGATACATTCATAAAGTCGATATGTTCAAAAGGCGAATGAAAGCTGCATAGAGTCGCCAGAAGACGTATGCTGACAATGGACATCGAGAGCAAGTTTTTCAAAGTTGAGGACGAAGTAATGTTGAAGGTCTCCCCAACCAAGGGCGTCATGAGGTTGGGGCAAGAGATGTAAGCTTAACCCTTAATATGTTGGTTTATTCGAGGTGCTAGAGCTAATTGGCGAAGGGAAATGTAGACTGACACTATCCCCTTCCTATGGGCGTGGGTATAATATTTTTCATGTATCTATGCGAGAAAGTATCAAAACAATGACACCAACATGATCAGAATCGAGGAACCAAACTTGAAAGAGTAACTCACCTACGAGGAGAAATTGGTGAAGATCCTAGAATGACGCATGCAATGCAAAGGTAACAAGAATGGTGTTGGTGAAGGTCGCATGGAGCCGACACCGGGACAACGACGCCACATGGAAACTGGAATATGAGAGACGCAAGGAATTCTTAGGCCTCTTTGTGATACGAACCCCGTCAGGGAACCTGTCCTAACGAACTACCATCCAGAGAAAGCGGAAAACAAGAAAGAATCACACAAAAACACGAATCAAGAAAATGGAATTATCGACCAATGTGCGAACTTATACATAAGAATCAATATCAAACTGATGAAATTTAAATGAATTACAAATAAGATATTACCGCAATCCAAGTCAGAGTTCACGAAGAACAAAGAAGATATCCTCTCCTAGGGAATCAGAATTCAAGATGACATAACATAACATTGCATAACATCATCAGAAGTCAGGCCTCTTATTTATAAGAGAATGTTAGTCCATTCTCCAAAAAACTAAAAACCCAATAAAACCTAATGGGCTAAAGGCCCAAGTAGACTATCTAAACAACTAAGTCTTAATTACCATCATTCTGGTTTAATGCAAATTAAATATTTTGTACATATCCACATGATGAAGTGGCTGTCCATGGTGACATCATGTTGTTATAATCGTGGCTTTGAAGTTCATGTATCTCCATGTCCAAGATAATGAGTTATGTCCAATGAGGTGCATAACCAGCTTCAAATATAGCAGGTTCAAATATGGTAGGTCCAAATTTAGTAGTTGCTAAATTCATGACACCTCTGAATTTGGCAACTTCTAAATTTATGTCATCTCTAAATATGACAGCTTCCGTAATCATATCATTCCCTTCCTCTTCAAAGAGATTCGTCCTCAAATCTATAGATATTCAAATTAATGGCTTAGGAAAGTACATAAAAGCACATGATCCAATGACCACTCGTGGTGCCTGCAAAAGAAACTTAAACACAAAAAAAACATGAAAGGAAGAAGCTCACGCTCCCCTAGGTGAAAGATTTTATGCCCATGATAAAATGACACATTTAGGAACGAATCCCAAATTTTTGAGGACCTTCCGCTACGCATTAAGATATTGTTAAACATATTGTGCAATGTACTCCAAATAAACAAGGATTCAACATGAACAAAATCAAATGCATTAAAATCATGGAAATCAATTTGATCCCACGTTAATTCTTCATGAAAATATTCAAATAAATTCCCACAAGATAGAAAATATTTTAAATCATTGGAAGAATCATGCAAATGATTACTATAAATTAGAAAATCTTCAATGGACATAAAGATAAATTTCCTATGAAAACCAAGTATGGTAAATCCATGAAAACAATGAGCATGAATATATCCAATGACAAAGAACAAATAAACACCTTATAAAATCTAGAATCACATAAAATTAATCTTTCAAAATGACCAATATGATAACTATTAAATGTTATCAACATAAGATTCGAATTATCAAACAATATTTTTTTTTTCAGAATCTGAAAACTCAATTATGTTAGGGGTTGAAATTGATAATTGAACTAACCAGATAACATAAATCTCAAAATAGTTCGATAATAAATAAATTTATCTTCATAAGTCAAAGAATAATAATCAATAAATAATATAATACTCTCATAAGAAAATCTACAAATAAGAAACAACCACTAAAAGATACTCAACACTAGAATAGTGTTCCTCTCAAAGACAAATGTGCGAGACACATAAAAATTTAACAATTTATGATTCAAAGTACTTGAACAAGAAGTTAGATAATGAAAATCAAATCTTATCTTGTTCAAAGTCAAACAAACCAGAGATAGCTCCTTCTCACAATTCTTATTATTAGTAGTACGGTGTGAATGCAAGTGTTCTTGAGCCTCTGTATCCTGCAAGGAGAAGACAATAATAGATAAAAGAGGATTAATATTAGAAAACTCACAAGTCTCTCTCTTTATGCTCTCAAGAACAAAATATTTCCTCTCATTAACTATTTCTTCCTCACTTTTTTATTCAAGTTTTGGCTCTCACTTTTGCTGGTCTCAAAGCGCTCAAGAATTTGGTGGCTCTCTTCTTTCTCACTTTTGTTACTAAAGTTGTGGCTCTCTTCTTTATCACTTTTGTTACTAAAGTTGTGGCTCTCATTTTTGTTGGTCTCAAAGCACTCACAAATTTGGTGGCTCTCCTCTTTCTCACTTTTATTGATCTCAAAACACACTGATTTTTCATGTTTGTCTTTCTCACAACTCTGAGAAGCATTTTTAGTTACAATATGACATTTAGCTTTAGCTTTCTTTAAGTGACATTGTGCAGATATATTCTTTTTCTCAATGTTGCAGACTGCTACACGCTCTTTAAGTTGCAATTGATCTTGATATGCTTCTTGGGGTTTGACAATTGAGCTTTAGCTTGTAACGATTGGTGGCTCCATCATGCATCACTTTTCGATCATATAGCCATGGTCGACCTAAAAGGATATGACAAATTTGCATGGGAACTACATCACATAATACTTCTTCTTTAGTGTATTTTTCAACGCTGAATGACACAAATACTTGTTTAGTCACCTTAACTTCTCCTCCATTGTTTAAGCACTAGAGTTTGTATGGCTTGAGGTGCTTCAAGGTCAGTAAACCCAACTTCTCCACCATGTAGTAGCTTGCAAGGTTGACACAATTTCCACTGTCAATTATCATCCCACCAACTCGATCCATGAAATGACAACGAGCATAGAAAGTATTTTCTCGTTGTGACTCAATTTTAGAGAAATTATCTTGTGCATGTAGCGAATGAAAAACAACTAAGAAATGACAAGTATTGTCGAGATCATTCACATATATATCCATGTTTCGAAGTCCCGCATAAAATGTAAAACAAGAAAGCCTCACAATAACCTCACGTGGTGCTATCAGAAATGTCACAAAGTGGTGCACTTAAATCACACAATGACCTCGGATAATCTCACCCTTTGTCTTTTACCTCTCCAGAGTACTCCTCGATGTTCTAAGCAAACTCACAACAAGGAATACGTGAAAGAACCACAATTCAGTTAAAATTTCACATAAAATATCAATTCTTAAAACAAGATGCAACCAATATCGATATTTGATCATAAAAAAAAAATTAGACTCAATGTAGCAGGTTGCAAGAGTCAACAATAATGTCCATGAATCTCTTTTTTTTTCTCCAAATTTTTTGTTTAGAAGTTTTCTTAGAAAGGCAATATTAAGAACTCTCTTTGTTTTCCCAGATCTCTTTTGTTTTTGTTTTTCTGTTTTTTTTTGCTTTTGGACAAAAAGAAAATAAAATCCAACTCAAAACTTTTTTTCAGGGAAGGAACAATTTTGGAAAGAAACAAAATTCCGCTTAGATTTTTCTTGAGGGAAGGAACAATTTAGGATAAAAAATAAAATCCAACACAAATTATTTTTCAGGAAAAGAAGAATTGTGCAAAGAAATAAGGAATCAACGAAATTCTGATTTGGCAAGGGAAAATAGGGTTTTTTTTGTGATGGCTGAGATTAGAGAAATCTGGTGGAAGCAAACACTTCAAAAGCTTTGGTAGAACAAGAAGAAAACTTTTTCTCTCTTCTCCTTTTTTTCTCTCTTCTTTTTTTCTTTTTTTTTCTTCTCTTCTCTTTTTTTTAGGTTTTTCACAGAATTTCCAGATAAAGTCAATAAACAAAATCTGAAAACTTATCTATTTTTTTTTTTGGAATTTTGATAAAATAGAAAAAATAGATTTTGATATGATTGTCAAAACCTAAGATTTCTATGAACAACTAAAAAAAGATAACTAGATTCAAGAATCCGATGTTAGATCACTTGGCACCAGGGGGGGGGGTGAATTGGTGTAAAAACGTTTTTCAAAACAATTAACATAAGATAGATTTTCACTTAGTAAATTAATCATAAGTGCAACAGAAAAGAATTACAAACACAAGAAGAAGATTTGTTGACGAGGTTCAACCCAACTCCTTTGCCTACGTCCCCGCTCCAACTTCTCACACCTTGAGAACTTCGGAGTTTCACTATCAACTTTTCTTTCCGAATAGGGAGAAGAACTCTTTTACAACACTAGTCTTTTCTCCGCTCTAGAGATAAGACCACACCTCTCTTCACAATGAGATTTCTCTCAAGATTACAAAGAAGGCTTCTCTCTCAATCTCTCTTACAATATGAACTCACTTTTAGAATAAGAGAAGGGGAGACGAGATTTGTAAGTTTGTGATCTAAGTGTTCTTTGAATGAACTTGAAAGTATGCAATGTGTAATCTCCAACTTGGTTAGTGTTTCAACCTTCTAAGGACTTATATAGCTTCATGTCTTTCATATGGCCTTTTTCCACCTTTTTCCCTTTGATAGGACATCAAAAATGTAGTTGTTGGAGTGTTCTGCTCGCCACCG